>JAHZMZ010004092.1:0-25707 GCA_027743805.1 Lepidocyrtoides sp. E14 | reverse complement strand
ATTATGTAATATATTCATGAGGGTACCGAGCCGACGGATGATGGAGGTTAGAGCATTGCAAGTGGGAGATAATGTGTAACACATACGATGTAAGACAATTTATCATTACACACACGAACTATTTGGTAATATTCCGTACCTGGGAGGCTGTCTTATCACATATTAAAATATTCGGCGTCAAAATACTTACCTTTATTCAATACTTTTCCCGTTGAACACAGTAAAAGGTGACGACCTGATGCGAATTTACCCTGCTATTATTTTATTTTTGCAACATTATAACTTTTAATGTTTGAACATGTGCATTTTTCACATTTTCTGGTCAGATTTGTATTTACAACGAGGAAAAAAGTCATCATCGTTAAACTACAAAGTATTTATATTTTGATTATTGCAAGGAAAAGCAGAATAATTTAGTCAATAGGTCCAGCCCAATTCCACATAGTCAACAAAATACCCTTATTCATAAAATTGTATCATGTTTTCATCATTGCAATGCAATATATCTTCACAACACAAGTTTTCTTCTTCCGTGGCTTGCCTAGACTGTATAGTCTACGGCGTCAGGCATGATTTGGTTTTCTTCTTTTCTTCTGCTACTTGTCTTGTTATTTCTCTAAGCCTGCAAAAGCTTACTATTAGAGTGTTGTAGTAGTAACAGTAAGTAGTAAGCACTACCATTTTGTAAACGAGATCGATTTTAAGTTATCTCTCTGTTTCCCTTTCTCTCGTCTTTTCTTCACTTCTAAAAACCAAACATCATGCAGTGAGAAAAAATAAAAGAAAATAGACCACACAAAAGAACTAGAAAGATTCCATCATCATGTTATAGTTTATCTTTTTTTTTCTCTCTCTCTCTATCTGAAAACACTGGCACTAGTAAGTACACACACACGTAGTTTTTTTTCTCATCGCCTCACCACTCTTATTCTCTTTCTTTTCCTAGTTCAAACCGAAACTCAGCAAGGAAGCAAAAAATATGAAGAAAAAACAAGAAAAAGATAAAAAAAAACTTTTTTGTCTTTTTTCAGCACAATGCTTCATGAACTTAACTACTTTCTTTTTCAGTTTCTCCGTCTGTAAAAAAAGAAGAAAGAACGCCTTCTCCATTTCCTCTTCCTACAAAATGGAAAGTATCATCATCATCATCATCGTCATCATCTTGAGCAACAACAATAGAAACATATAATATTAGCCTGTATAGCCAATACACAGCTTATAAGCATAATAAACATTACATTTTTTTGTAAACACACTGCATCCCTTCAAAACAAATATTTATGATTACCGACTTGCTACACATATATTCTATATTCACTTCATCTCTAAATAATAATAATAATAATAATAGGGAGGAGTATCCCTTCCATTTTTTAATATTACAACAATAGTCTAATGCACTCACGCTGAGAAGAAAATATCAAAACTATAGTATGGCTTTGCTGCTCATCATCAGGATCATCTCTTTCAATGCTCTGCTGGCATGTTTTTGTGCTCCAATAAATCTAATCATATAACAACAACCTACATTTTTATTCCCTCTCACACTACTACTGAAAAATAAAACAAAATATTATAAACATAATCATGTATTCAAGTGGTGTTGTCATAAAAGTTGCAAAAAAAGTTTGCTTTTTTTGCTAAGAATAATAATAAAAAATAAAATAATAATATGAGTAGAGTGTATGTATGCATGTACGTTTATATTTGTGTTTACTCCCTTTTTGTTTTATCTTTTCTTTCCATGATGTTTTCCTGCTGTTGTTATTGTGTTGATCATAATGTTTTGATTTGATACTGGTAGTTATCCAGAAAAAATGCTGGTGGTGGGGATAGTAGTTGTTGAATTGGATATAGATACATAGATGGTAAAAAAAGAAACAGGAGATAGATATAATTTTTATGTAGGAGAAAGTGGAGACTTTAATGGTTTGTGTGCTTTAAGGATTTTTTTGTCTTGGTTGTGAAAGTCTGAAAGTGGCAGTTTTCTGCAGAAGCAGAAGAGAGAGAGAGAGATGGAGTGACCGTGTGTATATGTCTGTGAGGAAAAAAACGAACCATGTTGTCTGCTGCCAGAGAAGTTCATTGAATTGAATGGTTGTTTTATTGCAGTAGCCATTAGACCACACATACATTTAGAAAATATACACCATGCTTTTAGCAGGGGAAAGTGCTTACCTTTTTATTATAGTGGCAGTTGTAGTAGTAGTAGTCGTAGGATTTTTTTTGTATGTGTTAAAATAAAGTACTGGTAAAGTGAAAGCGTACATTGAGAAAGAAAAAAAATCCAAAAATGTAGCCATTTTCTTTGTCATCACGGCCGTTTTCTTGGTAGTAGTAGTAGTATTAACAGTAAAGTAGACAAGATAAAATTATATACTTGCCTACCTTCCTTTTCCACTTTACTACTTGTATGTGGTAGGTAATAATGTTCAATGTACTACTACTTGTGGGGTGATAAGTTACTATTTTCTTAGAATCCTTTTTTTGGGTAGTAGTAAGAGGACGAAAGGTTTTCTCTCTATTTTTTTGGTGTTTCTGTTGTACAGGCCGTTAGTATTACAGTAAAATCCAAGAGGTAGAGAGAGAGAGAAAGAGAAACTAGAGCGATTCATGAAGTGCGCAAGCAAGCGAAACAGGGATAACGTGTAAAATTCAAGAAGAAAGAGAGATAACTTTTTATAAGTAATCTATTGCAGAAAAGAAAAAGGGATGGAAGTATTTTCGCAACGTTTCTCAAACCATTTGTTACTTAAATTGCTCTTGGTTTGGTTGAGCTGTACAGGCAACTGGACCATATTATTACTACCTGCTGTCTTTTTTTTTTGTTAAGATACAGAGGCAGCTAAAAGCTAAAACAAGTGAGCAACAAAACAACGTTAAAAGGGACAAGAGAATTAAAAGGAAAGTATGGAAAAAGGTTAGATCCAGACAAATAAAGTGGCGAGGTAGGTTGAGTTTTTAAGCCGGGCATAGGTATCTATCTGCCACCAACCAAGAATTTGTGAGTGGGTGGATGGTGAGCAAACCAGAACAAAACAAAATTTTAGCTTGAAGTTGAAAAAAACAATATTTCTTCTGCAGGAATGTAATCTGTATGTAGATTGACCGTTTGCTTTAGTGTTGGCTTTTTACAAAGTTTAAGTTGATCTGGCTGGCAGCAGGCAGGCAGGAAAAAGGCAGTAAGTAGGGAAAAACCAACTATCCTCCACTTTTACTAAAATGCTATAAATATTATGCAGCTGCGGTTACTTTTGGCGTTGATTTAGGCTTGTTGATGTTATGTCACATTATTATGTTAACGCGTTTTAACAAAGACCGTAAAAAACCTTTTGGACTTTGAGCGACAATAAAATTTATTAGAGAAAATGTTGATAAAGGTTCATGCTGGAAATAACTACTGGTCTGTTGTGCTTCCAGTGATTATCTTTTTGTATTTTAAATTATTGTAATTACAAGTATAAATAAATGTATTTAGATGTGTGTGTGTGTGTGTGTGTGTGTGTGTGAGCTATTAAAACATCTCATTTTGAGAAATAAGGCAAGGAATGTTGAAGAATGGAAGGGGAAGGGCAGGAGGGAATGAAGAATTACGTTTTATAGTAGTTTTTACTACCATTTAATTTAGCTGTTATTATGTTATTACTACATAAGGAAAAATGCTAATTGTGTCGACGTTCTTGGAGAAATGCATACACATAAGAAAAAGAGAGTGAGAGGAGAGAGAGAGAGCGAGAGAGCAATGGCAAGAGAAAGAAATGGGAATGAAATGAATAATGCAAATGAACTAGCATGTCCACAAGGGAAACTCGACGCGAAGTTTAAATGGAGTCATGTCAGAATGTAATATAAATACATGTACACACACACACACACCAACCTACATATTTTTGATGGCATATGCGTGAGCGAAAAATTGAATGGAGTATGGAGTTGGCTGGTGGTGTGAGTGTGAACATGAAAAAAGAAAACGAAAAAGCAAGAAAAAACTTTTTACTTTTTTTTACTTCTTCTTCTTCTTCTTCTTCTGGGGGTCTCCTCGTTGGAATGTCTGAAGAGAGAGAGAGAGAGAGAGAAAGAAAATAATAATGAATCAAGTTGTACAATAAACGTTTATATTACTACTTTTACTGGTGGCGATAGTGCTGCTGCTGCTGGTGGGTATTAGTGTTCATGTTTATTCATGATGACGACTCCCTTCTCGCTTTCCAATTCTTGAGAACATCATGCAAAACAGGAGAAAAAGAAAAGCATTGGGTTTGAGAACATGCCTCTGGAGACAGAGAGAGAAAGAAAAAAATGTAATTTGTACTACATTCATTTCTACAATTTTCTTGATGATGAAGTAGCTGTAATATTAGTAGAAAATGAAAACGAGGAAGAAGGCGTGTCACACAGTTTCTTTTTACATACACCCCCAACCTCCACGCTGTACATACACACCTCCACCACCGACCATCGTCAGCATGTCGCATGCATGTATTATTATTTTTTTGTCGTTTTGTTCCTTTTTACAGAGACACTTTAAAGGATAAAAAAGTATTATGAATTTTATGAAGAAAATGTGCAAGAACATAGTTGATAATGTCAATAGTTAGGTAGGCAGATGGATTGAAAATGGTGAGTTGAAGTAGTAGGTACGTGATTAGAGAATATTATTAGAACAGTTTTAGACATTTGCTTTCTGTGCGTTGTTGCCTCTTTGGGAGATTTCATATGGCTTAGGGCTGTGGATACTTTCCCCCACGTTTTCAGGTTAGAGGAGTACATCAGGAGGAAGCAGAAGTGCAATGTGTGCGTCGGCATGAGAAAAACGGCTAATTAGACGGTATTAACATCTTAATCATAAAACTTTCTGATCCCATCACCATCATCCCATAAGAAAGAAGTAAAATGTTGGATTGCGAGCAGCAGCATGGGTTGTTGCTGTAGGTTTATGCTTCCTTTTTTCGTTGTCGTCATTCATTCAATCTCGGTTTAATTGGCTTCGTGACAGTGGTTCCTAATCAAACTCTTAACCACGCTAAAGAAAACCACACACGCGTTGAAATGATCGAAGAGGGAGGAAGACTACCCCTCTTTTCTACCTTCTTCAAAGGTTGTTGTTGTTACGTAAAGTCTAGTGTATTAGTTATACCAGTATGCATTGACATGGATACTTGTAATATTTATTTTACATCAGGAGAAGATGATGTAAAATAAATATTACAAGTATCCATGTCAATGCATACTGAGTTATACATGCCGCACGTAAAATCATCATTATCTGCAGTAGTGAGTGGGAGTATGCCTACACTCTAAATGCAATGCAGTTGTGAAGGAGCGAGTCAAAAAAGAAAAGATGTTCAATTACTACTTTTGTGTAATGGGGTTGTTCACAAGTGCATGTACCCATGAAACAATGTTTGTTTGTATAAAATGGCTGATATTTATGTTTGTTTGTATGTTACGGATGTAATGAAAGTCTCCCTTTTAGCAAGTTCAAAGAATATTATCGGATAGAAAAGAGAGAGAGAGAGAGAGAAGAAAAAACGTAACGAATGGGCGTAATTGATGGAAACGCGAAAGGAAGGAGAAAAAAGTTCTTAGAAAAGAAAAGTTTGCTGTGCTTGCTTGCACACGGAATTGAGTAATTTGCTGACTGATGTTTGCTTTATTGCTTATTTTGCAGAATGCATTGCATTTTTCTTGAATGTTTGTGTATGTATGTATGTGTGTGTGAGGAAAACTCTTTAGTGTTCCTTTTCTCGCTTTCATGTTTGATGGGTGGCTCCTCCAACGAAGAAGGATGGTGAATCGTGAATGCTTTCACTTTCCCTTCCGTGCGTAACCAACACAAATACAAAACTATTATAGTTTCCTGATTGCTATTTCTTAGCTAGCGAAAAAAAAAACTTGAGAAAAAAAATTGCCAGAACACATTTTTTTTTTGCAAAAATGGGCTTCTGTCTCGCTCGGTTATGTTCCTTTCACCCAATTTAATTAAATGTGTGAAAAAATTGAAATGATAAAAAGTAAAAAGCCTGTCAGCTTTGATGAATTAAGTTGATGATGGAGCCCCAAAGCGCAGTAATGGGTCAGGTAGGTGATTGAAGTGGTGCAGTTTTGACTAGTATGGCACAAGTTATGCTTTTATTTCCAGCTGTCAAAGCGTTTGTTGAATAGAGTCAGCAAAACATTTAGAAAAGAGGACTTTCGTTTTGAAAAGACGTTTACCGCCGCATGGAAAAGTGGTGAGACGTTAATGGACCCCGCATAGATCTTTCTACTTTGTCAACTAAAGACGCACAACAGCGCCTGTTTCATTTTTTAAGCTGTTGGTTGATTCAACTGACCTGCTGTTTTCACTGACTTTTACAGACTTCAGGCTTTAATGTAGGATAATGGGTTAAGTGATTTTTAAGTGTTTTTTAACTCTGATGGACTGACATATTTTACAGCATGTAATAAAAAAAGTAATCTTCTGTATGTGTCATCATCATCATGATCAGATGAAGAGCACTACTGTAGTTTATGTAAAGGCTTGTCTAGAGTGTCACCTTTGGAAAAATAAAGTCGCGGCGTTTCTTTTCATGCTTTCCACAGTGTACGCCGTACAGCCTTACGATAAGAATGACAGATTACTTTTATCTCTTGATTTGTAAAAGAACGAAGAAAGCGGTAGTGGTAGAATAGGGAAGTAGAAGCGTTTTAAATTGTCGAAAAGCTTTTTTTTCCTGCTTCTCGAGGAGGGGCATTTTCTGCCTTTCACAAAGTCTATTTTCTTGACTGGCCAGTTAATCTGTGGAAATGGTAGAATGGAAAAAGTCACTTATGAGTTGCTGAATACGTCTTTAGTGAAATTCTAGATTATATTATTTTCATGCACCTCTAAATCTTTTGTTGTGGTGATGTATAGACCTCTCCTCGCATGGGTCATTTACTTCACGATGTATGTATTATGTGTAGATAAATAAGACAATGTATTGAGCAAGTTGGGTTGGGACACAATCTTGAAAGGAATGCATATAGGGCAGAGGTTATATTCTCACAAGATCAAGACCGCACGACCGACAACGACATAAACTTTTGTTCAAAGAAAAGTCTGTATTGGACACATAAAAGTGCATTTTCCTAATGAAAATGTTCGATTGCGCAACAACAAAGAAATGCAGTGCATTTCCGACAGAATATAGATGGTATAATGCCGCTTTGATTTAGTAAAGTTCATTTTTATTGTTTTAGCTCGTACCACTACTACTAATACTACTACTTCAGATCATCCTACACTGTAGAAAGGCTTTTATGTAATTTTGGCTCATGGAAGTTATTTGTTGAGTAATGTTATCTCTGTTACACACACGTAACTTGTCTTCGTTTGATTTACTTCTACTTCCAAAGTTTTTAATTAAATCCTAATCCCCCTGAAAAAAAAACTTTTGTTTGTCTTTTTCTATGGAGTTTATTGCACTAAAAGCCGGAAGTGCATTCTAGTGCATCCATCCCGATCCGATTTTGCTTTTTCCGATGATGCCAAGTCGATAATGAGCTAATACTAAAACTACAAGGCAATTGTAATGCTTCTCTATATCTCCACATCAATTTCTCTTTTTCTCTGCTGTGTGTTGTCAACAGTGCAGTCAGTTGAATACACAGAGATGAAGTCTTGGCTTGGCACAACGTACATACCACCACCATCGCTTGCATTATTTAGTGGATAACGATATCAATGACAAAGCGATGGGGTGGTGGTACTTTGTAGTGATGCGGTGGATGATTGAGTTGATGCATCTAATATGTGCGTTTTGTTCACTAGAATAATGTCACTGAACCTGAACGCATTGTACACAGGAAACTTGAAACAGACACAAAAAAATGAAAAGTTTGGAGAAAGTTTTTCTCTAAAGCTTTTGTTTATTTTTTGCCTTCATTGACGAAGCAGTAGCCGTGCTGAGGGAGATATCATATCAGTCGGCAGTCATAATAAGAAATCAAAGCTTATAGACAGTACACACGTACACTACCACTCAAACTTCACTATTTTTCACTCTTCGACTTTTGAAATTAAAAGAGCATCGTAATTTTTTTCCTCCTCGTCACTGTCACTTTCATGTCATTCATTTCCTTATAGATGGAAAAAGTAAAGTGCACAAAGCATACTTTCATTTTCATCATCATCTCATAAAATATCTGCGTAGAATATTAGAAGCTACATATATACACTTTCAACATTGCCGACAGCATGCATGCAAGGATGATGTCTTGAGGGGGATGGCATCAACAGCGACATTATCCATTTTGAGCTAGACTTGTTTTCTTCCCATTCAACATTTTTTTTTCCAGTCTACTCTGGCATTACCCGATAAAAGTGACAGGAATGTTCCTTTTTTCTTTGAAATATATTTTTATTTTGCCGCCATTCTTATACTTTAGCAGCACTACATATATATACCTAATATAAATGATGATGATGAAGATGCATGTCTATTTTATTATTAAAGTCAGTGAACCATGCCGCAATGATACTCAATATGTATTTTATAGCTCTTGCATAATATTAAACGCGCTCTCAGCTCAAGAGGCTGATGTGGTACTTTTGTCTGTGTGGGTGTACTACTACTACTACTACGCATTAGCGATAGTATCATCATGCCTTGTGTGTGTGTGTGTACCGCACGGTACTGTTTGTTGTATGGCAAGTGACAATGGAATGCCTTTTTTTAAAACATGATCTCCATTTTTTTCTCCTCCGTTTAAATCTTTCTCATTTTTTGCAACGGTGGGTCCTCTTCTTCACACAAAAAAAATCTCTTTTCTTTGTGACCTGAGCTTATATGCATATGTAGCCAAGTATTTATGAACACACAATTTTTTTTGGCAAAAACCTTTTTTTTTAGTAGTTGCGGTGCTGGCCGTGGCATTACTTATGGCATCGTCATAATATCCTACATGATGATATGGTGTGCTGGTGATGATGATGATGATGATACTTGATCATAATTCATGATACGTTACATTTGCTTCAGCTTTAGCCTCTCTCAGTATTGTCTGTCGTGTATTCATCCTTTTTTTTGCAAAAAAAAACGAGAACTAGGAAAAACGAAGAGAAAATCCTTTTGAAGTCTTTACGCTTCTTATAAAATACACAATTGTGTGTGTGCGTCCTTTTTTTGAAGTTTATACTTTCAAAGAAAGCTCGCGAAAAAAAGCGTGACGAAGATGAGATGACGATGGTGGTTCATGGTGGAGCGGTGGAAGTAGTAGTAGTGGTGCTCAGTGAGCTGAGCTGAACTGCTATGCTGCTGATCTCTCTCTCTCACTCTAAAAATATGATACGCGAGCAATTCTTGTTCCTGCTTTTGATCCTTATAGCCAGTTTTCTTCCTCATCTTTGGCTTGATTCTTCCAGGCTTCCAATATGATTTGATATGACGATGGCAATGATGATGATGATGACACGACCATGGCACGATATCAGCAGTACCGATTTCATATATTATTTTTTGTGTATAATAATTTTTTTTTCTTTATGAAAATGATCTTGATCGCAATCACCTCGCTATCATGTGTCTTTTTCGCATTACCAATATTCTCGCATCTATTATTCCCACAGCATCAATAATAAGAAACGGATTTCTCCTGTTTTGACGTGTAGGGAAACATGTGTGTGGAGGCTTATGCAATGTTTTTTTATCGAGGATCATGTCACGTAACTCAATCAGAATTGACCTATTTATGGGAAACAATACCCATAACATCTCTTCTGGCGCGTTATATTATTATGGTATTATTTGCGCCATCATCATGAGACCATCCTATTTTACAATATTATGCCATGCAATATTTACCTATTTATCTATTTATTGTTTTTTTCTTCTAAAAACAACATACTGCTAAAAAACATTGCTGGCTGCTGTTGCTATTATTGTTGTTGTAGTAGTAAAAGTGTTATGTTTCGAAAAATCATCATGGCCATTACTTAATCGTTTTTATGGGGAATTGTAGAACCGCCAGTGGTAAACTAAACGTTAAATGCTAAGGGAAATGGAGAGAACGCTATCATTTTTCTACTGCTGATACTCATAAAGTGTAATACGATTTTTGTATAAGTATTTATGGGACATTTTTTTATAGGTTTAAGCCTGCTTGCTTGCTTGCATGTCGTTGGCACGCTCACGTAGACTCGTTATTCATACAGTGTGGAAATGGAGGAAAAGAAGAGGAGGAGATGGTAGATGGAGGAAAAAGAAGAAAAATGAATTGTGTCCACATTATTGTCATAATATATACTCCATGTCTATATCCGCCACTCTCTCTCTCTCTCGTCTGTACTCTCCCTACTTTTTTTTCTTTTGTAGCCTTGTAGCCACCTATTGGTGTGCTAGTAGAACACGCTACATTTTGTATATAAAGTAGAAATTGTGAAGGAAATAATAGAGACTCTCGTGGAATCTTCTTCTTCACACAAAAAAAGAAAGAAAATATTCTTATTATTCTTCTTCTTCTTCCTCTTCTTTCTTTCTTCTTTGGAAAAGAAGAAAAGGAATACTTTGTCATACTTACCGTCGTCTCCAAAACCAAAACCTTTTGAATCATTTTATTCTTTTTCTGAGGAGAAGACCTGCTTCTTACTTGCTCTATGCATTAGTTTTTGTGAGCATTCCAAAAAAAAATTTTTTTATGAGGCTGTGAGACATTACGCTACATTAGAAAAGGATATCATGTTAAAAAATTGTACGTGGTCTTTGGTTAGTTTGGTTGGCCGGCGGTGGTGGTAGTAGTGTTTGTAAAGTTGGTGTTCCATTCTTGTTCTCCTGTACGTGTGTAAGGGAAAAGTACATAGACACATATATACAGACGTATGGAATGATGGTGGTTGGGTAATAATGATGTTATGCAGTATGTTATGGAAATTACTGGACACTTTGACAGTTTGAATTTTCCCTGGGAAGAATTATTGATAGCCCATTACACATACAAAAGGGAACAGAGAAAATAAGTGTACTGTATTCATAGTCTATTTTTATGATGATGGGATTTTCCCTGTTTGTTCATTTCCCGTTCACTCTTTGTACAAGTCGTAGTAGTAGGAGTGTAGTACATAATAATGATATTAATATATTTATATGTATTTATTATTATATCCAAGTGTACCTATTTTTTGTGTGTGTGTTTTTAACAGAATCGCGGTGGAGGACTAGACATGAACGTGTTGGAGGCGTGGAATGAGGGCATTACCGGTAAAGGGATCGTTGTCACCATTCTTTGATGATGGATTGGAGAAGGACCATCCAGACATTGTGCGAAACTATGTAAGTACACCGTGTAAACATCATTGACTAAGCTAAAAACACACGCTTTAACTTGTACATTTCGTTATCCATCCACTTGTAAAAAAATTCATACAACAATTTTTTAATTTAAGTCTACTACTAACTTACCTCAAAGATACATCATGCGATCACACCAAATCTCCCTTCACTTTTGGTACATTTCACTACCATCATATCATCGTTGTCGTTTTCTGTCCAATTTTTTTTTGAAAAAGAGACTATAATATGAGATGAGTTGAGTGGCTTGGTTTGGCGGAGTCCTTTTCTTTTTTCATCTCTTGTGAGTTGAGTGAGTGCACTGACCTTCCACCTTTTCACGGTACGGTGGTCCACACGCTGATGGCCTCCAGCCAACTGGCCACCACGACTAGTCACATTTATAGTCCAGCCAAAAAAACATACAGAGAAAGAAAGAGAGTTTGTGCTCATTTAAAACATTTTATTCTCTGACCATTTCTTCTTTTAATCTCTTTTGAAAAAAACCACATCATCCATCCTACATGGTATTATTATTACAATATTTTTCTTCCCAGTTTGTTTATGTAACTCATTAAAATTCCTTTCCTTCTGGCAACGCCGACTGTAGCTGGTGGTCACTGAGACTGAAAATCCCAAGACTCGTACACACACACACTCTCTTTCTCTCTAGTCAAGGCAGAGATGATGCAATTCTAGAGTAGTGCACATTCAAAGGGAAAATTCCAGTGCAGATTTTTTTCAGTATTTTTATTAGCCAACTAACAACCAATAATTCTTTTAAAAATGAAAGTCAAAAGCAACCTTTTCCTTTCACACAAATTTCCGACTTCACAAGAAAGGAAATATGAAGCAATTTTCTTAGTATTTTCATCTCTTCATCATTATCATCATCATCATCAGAACTCCCAAACTTCCTTGGAATCTCTTTTATAAACTGCTCTCACATTCTTATGATCATGTAGTTTCCGTGCTTTCTTTGAACATCTCATGTGCATTTACATAATATGTATGCGCATACCATTTCATTCCAAAGAAAGAAACAAAGAAAGGATGATGAGTTATAATACTTTCGGGTATTCTCCCTCAAAGATTCAGTCCCGTCGTTTAAAAGAAAAATAATAATGTTATATACGAGTTGCAGTTAAAAGCGAGTTTAAAAACATGCACTAAATTTCTCAGTATAGAAGAAAGGCATCGCGGATAGAATATTAAGAATAAGACATCATTACCATTAACTTATGATTTTACAAAAAGCTAAGAAGGGTTTGAAAGTATGTAGCTGTTTCCCAAACCCAAAATAATGGCCTGGTATTGATAATATGGGCAATCAACAAAATGTTATAGTTATGCTCAATTTCTTGCGATTCTTTTCCATGAAAAAAATATCCTCGTTGCAACAAATAAATTGGTCTATTACCTTCTACCGTTTAGTTTGAAAAAGTTTGAATTCTACTTTCACTCTGTTCGTTCTCTTGCACCGTTGACTCTTTTCATGGTTAATATCCAGAAAGATGTACATTGAGAATTTTATTTGCTCTTCTCAGATAAACATGCAAATCATGCATTCTAGAAGCTACTTTACATACATACATTAGCTAGCACAGCTTTTACTTTGGCTGTAATGATACAATGGTTTGAAAATCACAATTGTAGAGACTGTTGTCTCAGTTATCATGTTGACTGATAACTAGTCAGAAAGAAGCCAATAATAATAATAAAAGAACATCCATCTTTCTGAAGAAGAGAACATAAAGGAAAATTCCTTTCTTTTTTTGGTTTTTTGTCAATTGTTGTGGAAAAGGATTGTGGTAGTAGAGTGGACAGGCTACAGTAGTAGTAGTAGTCATTGCATCACCTACTTTTCTTTGCTTTTGCAGTTTTTCTAACGGAGGGTCTTGTTAAGAATGCATAAATCCTTTCAGAGTAGCTTTTTGAGATTTTTGTCTGTATGGACGTTTGTTTCATCTTTTTTTTCTCTTTTTGCCCTTTCTCTTATTCTTTATTGTCCATACACACGCCACCCATATAGGAACAAAGGGAAAGAAGAGAAAAGTCAGACAGATTTCTTATGTCAGACAGATTCAAAAGCCTGTGTTTATACCAGCAGTTGGAAAAGCAGTGGTACCAAGAAAAATACGACCAAACCAAAGAATAAAATAGTGAAGAAGGATGAAAAGCTTGTTCCTCTATTTTTCTCTTTTTTCCCTTCCTTACAAGCCTTTATAAAAGTACAATAAGATCCTTTTAGAGATGCAGACACACGCACACAAATCAGGATTCAGCTTTTGGACCCACTCACTTGTTTCGCATTCAAATGAAGGCTTATAATGTATTATTTTTGGGGGAAAAAATAAGAGAATTTTTTTGTACATCTATCTATCTCTCTCTACCTATTATGCAGATACATGTTTGCGCACACTAGTAGTAGACGAAGATGATAGGAGGACCATACCAGTAGCAGAAATAAAAAGATACCGATCTTCTTTTATTTTTTTCTTGTGGTGATGATGGAATAGTTGCTGTTCAACTTCTGTTTCCAAAGGCAGATTCAAAGCAGTATTTGAAAAAAAAATATGGAAACGACAAATTTTTCCTTTCTCTCTGCCTCTTTCTTTCCTTTTTTGGGGGGTAATTCATATTCATGCATGCCTGCTTGCATATTACTTACACGACGTACACACACATGGCTAATGTAATCGGATGTGATGTGTAAGACGTGGCTTTTTCTGTGATCTACACGGTATACTATTGGGTGGAAGGGCGGTTGGATAGATGACGATAAGGTATAGGAGTGATGATATGCCTTGACAAAAATTTTGTTGGATGGATGTGTCACTTGGGCATGGTCTGGCTTCGTCTGGTGTCTCTGTTCATTTTCCCATTTTCTTTTTTTCTATCACCACCGAGTCGTCATCAACATGATCGTGATCATCGTATTTCTTCTCTGTCTCATTCTCATTGTCTTCTTCATATCTATTCCGAATATTCCAATGGCCATAATAAAATTGTATTGAAAATGTGTGGTGATATTGTTGCTGGCTGATATTGTTGTGTAATCTGGTCATATTGTTGTTTGACTTGTTTACGTGTGTGTCTGCGTTTCAATTTACTATTACGCTTTCACACAGCAGATGTCTGTGTGTTATTTGGAGAGTATGGTGGTGATGTGGGTAGCATATGGTACACTGCTTCATGTTCCTTCCGTGTTTTGTTATTTAAGCGTTCTTTTAGTAAAATTATTGTAATGGATGATGCTGGCGGTTGTCGTAAACTCTTAAATAGATATGCAATGCATGCATGCATGCAACATGCGAGAGTTGAGAGAGAAAGAGAAAACGTGTGCTTTGTGCCGAGCAAGGAATTGTAAATTCAAGGAGGTATTTCAACAGAAGCCAGTGACAGTTGCATTTTTTTGTCCACCAGTAACATCAGAACAGGGGAAAAGGCAGATTGGTTGAGTGGAGGAAGGGATGAGTATTTTGGGGAAAATATGTGAAAGTGATTGCATCAGAAGATGGTAGGAATAAGGAAGAAGAAAGTAGCAATGTTGTCCCTTGGGAGTAACAACTCGTCCCATTAAAAGCAAAGAAAAATAACGAAAAGGAGTAGTGGAAGAAGAAAGAGTGAACGAGTCACATGAGCTTATTGAGAAGTGCATGTACATTTATTTTTGGGAAAAAAATGTTATCTTGGAAGACGAATCACAGCGTCAGCATATGTCTCGTGTTGCTCGCTGAACTGAAAAGCAAACGTCTGGTGCAGGATTTTTAGCATGCAGTGAACAACAGTCAAATTAATTTTTTTATTGAAAAAACGAACAAGGCGGTTGGTTTTGTTGTATATATATATTTTTTTAAACTTTTTAATTCATTTTCTCTTGATGAAGAACAAGATGGAAAGAGGGAGATAGGGAGAAAGAAAGCAAAAAAAGAGACATGAGCTTGCATGAAATTAAACAGGACATGGGAAGAAGACATGACCATGATGTGTTTTTTTTTGAAAAATGAAATGTCAAAGCCGGTATGCTACGAGTTTCCTTTTTAAAACCCTACAACAGTTAGTAAAACTCTTAGGTTGTTGGCGGTGTTGTTCCATGTTGTTCTTTTTGATGATGGTGGTGATGACGCTAATGGTAATCAAATTAGTGACGTTTGTTTGCTAGTAAACAGAAGTCAAGTAGATATCAAACAGAGAGACGGCATGTAGGCAAACGACATCTTGCTTTGAACCTTTCTTAAGAAAGTATATATTTTTGAGAGGTGTTTCGTTTCTCTCAAGAACATTTATTTATGTCGCGTGTTTTGTTGTTGTTGTTGTTGTTTTTCTTACTGTTGAGTCAGTTGGCCAGCATGCTAGAACAGTATAGTTAGTAGTAGTGTGATGAATTATAAAATGGAAAGTAGTAAGGACCGAAGGAGAAATGAAGATGAAGTTTTTTTTAGTATGAGCTTGCATCAAAAACAAGCATACAAGGCAAACTATAGGACGTATTTATTTTTCAACATGAAAATTCTTTTATACTAACGTTGTGTTGTTTTCTGAGTAGCAAAGATTTTTTTTGTCTTTTCTGGTTTTTGGAAAGCTTTGTCGTGGCGAAATTGCGTAATCGGCTTGGCTTTCGCTTTTTGAGCGGATGAGGTTTGATGATGAGGATGATGACGGTACGGTTTTGATGGTTGCGGTGCTGCTGCTGGTAGTAGTGGTGGTAGAGGATGGTGACTGGTGACGACTACTAAAAAATGACAAGAGAGTACAGTTTGTGTGTGTGTGTGTACAGACTGAGCCACACAAGAGAGTTCAGGAATGAAATGGATGGAGGATGTTGGATGTTGATAGGGAATCGTGAGGAGAATGCGTAATGACTTTAAAAAAGGGAAATAAAAGCAGACTAGACAAGAAAAAGGAGAAGGATATGTGTTGTATGATGATGATGATGATGATCTGGTACTCCTTCAGGGTGAATTTCTTGAAAATTAAAGAGATCTTCTTTTATACTTTATTAAGGTAGTAGTGATGATGATGATGATGGTGGTGGTAGTGGTGGCAGAGTTGGTTGACTGATGTCTTTTGTCATTCATCCTTTGAGTGAAGAAATGAGAAGCAGTGAAAAAAGCTTCTTTTTTTTCGTTACCCTTCTTGTCTCATTCTCACGTTTGCTGATGATCCCCGGAAATGAAAGAGGAGTAAAAGCAAAGTAAAGTAGTTTGCTTCACTTGATGGTTGTACCTATCTTTAGCTTTATAGCATGCATGGTAGCAATGACACTGTTGATATTGTTGGTGATCATGAGGATGATTTTGAGTGGATTTTGTGGTGGCCGTTTTAGGTGAGAGCGATATGTGATTCGTGATCCTTGTATGCAAACTGACAAGATAAGTAGACTAGGTATTACCGAGTCGGCTTATGACTACAGGACTTTTTTCATTTTAGTACAACGTTGGGAAATCAAATAAGAAACCGGAGTTGTAGATTTAGAAAAAGTTGATACGTGCATAAAAATCTGATCGGTAATTTATTTTTTGGTTTCTTACATTCTTTCTTTGGTATGACAGCTTTGCCCGGTCATTTGGAGATTTTTGTGGCGTATTATTATGTATACGGATTTATACATGGACAAAAAGTAAATAGCAGAGACAGACGATAGAAATAATAAGCGCAAAGGGAGGACTTTTAGATAATCTATTTCCTCCATTACAACGGTCCGTATCACAAAGGCACTCTTTGTATGTCAAATCTGCCGTATTTTTCGCCAAAATTTGGTTCGTAATCAATGAAATATGTGCATCACTCAGCGTTCCACTACATTCCATCTTTAGTGCAGCGTTAACAAACGCGCATCTCTTCTTAAAGCCTATTTTTACGCAAGCCAGTTTACCGCTTACAGATTTCCCGAGAGCTTCGGCAGCACTTCTAATTTTGTTTGCACTTGGGACAATGTACATATCTTGACAGCTCACAACCTGTACCTCTGTTCCGCTTACTGTTTCATAGCAAAGAAGTCCTGCGAAAGATAGTATTCTTTATTTGACTTTGAACATTTCATGTTAACAAATTGGCAACAAGGAAAGCGAAGCAAAAACTAAAACTACCAATTGATTTTATTTTGTCCTTATTTCAATTTAGTGTGTACAATACAGAATACAGTGCAGTATAGGTATAAGTACAAAGTAGTTTTGTTTATTTTTACCTTCTGCACAGTTAAAAAGGCCAGCAATACATATTGCGATAATTAAAGATGAGGAATTCAGATTGCCGGACTTCATGCTGAAGTAGCTTGTGATAAGGACTATGGCGAACTTTTGAATAAAAACAGATTTTTGGTTTGGTTTTTTAGCGTGATAATATTTTTTGTCAAATTCAAAAAAAAATCTGCATATGACATAAATTACTATCTTATTTATTCAAGAAACCAATCCTATTAGTAATGTTATCATGACAGTCGCTCCTGATGCATTATTATTATTCTGGCAGGATTCCCATTCATTTCATTCCCATCGGGAGTAGTCAAATTTCCTCATTTGCAATGCAAAAGAAAGACAGATATAAACAAAAATTTTTACTCAATTATTATCCTTATCCCAAAATTCTTTGCTCTTCAAACAGCACTTAATTGACGTAGCATGGCACATTGCATTTTTTGTTTTGTTAAATCCTAATATCAATATCCATTGCCCTGTTGTTGTTAGCTATTCATATTATCGTCCCATTTTATCCATCAATTTATCTAGTGCTATCACCTCAAAAAACAAACCCAAATCCCATAATACCCAAATTGCCATTACATCTAACTATGAAAAAGGGACAACAACCTCCATTCTTTACACTACACTCCCATTTATATTTTTCCCCTACTTAAGCACACTTTTATTACCCTTCCATCTCAACTCAAACGTTCAACATTTTTACCCTTTCACTCTCCAGAGAAAATATATTATAGCAAAATGCCTACTTACTATGTACAACGTTAACCATCCTACGTAAATAAACAGAGACAGATAAAAACAATCAAGAAAATAAGTTTTCTTCAATCCCATTCATTTCCCTACAATATCCATCCCCAAATTTCCTCCTTGTTTATCTTCCTTCCCTTTCGCCCATCCAAACAAACCCACCACCACCACCACCACGATAACTACAATAATATGACCGTTCTATCTTAGTTTGCTTGTTGGTCTGAGAGCGGATTAATGGAATGTAAATGGGTGCATTTTGAAGCCCATGACGAATAGAAAACCAGCGATAAGAAAGAAAACAACAACGCGAAGCTGACAATCCAACCAAACAAGGAGTATTATTGGCTTTTCAAAGAAGCTTGAAGGTGTCTTGAAAAAAGTGCAAAGGCAGAAACCTAAATATAAAGCTTATTTACTTTTTTTAAACAAAACACGATGGGGAATTATATACCTAGAAGGGTTGCTAAAATGAGTATCTGTTTTTTTGGATACTCCAGTTCTTCCACATATTATTATATGTGTACCCTGTTGTTACTAAACTGCTGTATTATTTCTTTCCTCCTTCTGTTAACAGCCTCATCACGTTCTCTTTTTTTTCTATCCCTTTCCAACTACTGTAAATTGATTCCACGTCATTCCTTTAATTCCTTTTCTCTTCAATGAGTACTTTTTGCGAGTTTTTTTTGTGATGGTGGTGGTGTGGAGGTGGATGAATGTGAGGAAAATAAAAAGAGGATATTATTCTTATTATTACCTACTATATCGTCTACTTGATCATCATCATCATCATGAACAGCGACATGGCTGAGGCAATAAGGAAGTCAGTCCGGATATTGCTTGGAAAGCATGTTAAGAGCACTCTTAGCATTGTTATTGCTTCTTATTTATTTATTTACCAGAACCAGAATGGGAGTGGAGTACATATTTCATTCCGGTAGAGGAGGAATGGGAAAAAGAAAGAGGAAGAAAAAACAATGAGCAGTAGTAGTAGTAGTAGTAGGAATGGAAGTGAAAGTAGGAAGAAGAAAGACAGTAATAAGTATGGACTTATTTCTTTCTCTGGTAATAAGTGATGCAATGAGAGCCAGGAAAGTGGAGGAGGGAGATGATAGATCCTATTCGTGAATGGAGATGATGATAATGATAGAATGTATCGTATTGCTTTGCTATCAGATAGTCGTTGAATTTTGTGTCGTTGTTGTCGTCGTCGTGTCAAAATCCCTTCTAATTTATTATCCAGGTCTGCTGCTGCTACTACTACTACTTCTGCCAGTGAAGTTGAACTGCAGTGCAGCAGTTGTTGTGGTAGTGTTGCAGATGAGGAGGAGAGGAAAGAAAGGAGGCAGTGAATAATGTCAATCTATACGCTCATTTATCTAGCTTATTTTGTGCATCCTTCTCTTTTCCCTTCTGTCTTCTGCTCTGCATCTACTATTTTCGGGGTTGAAGTGGAGATAAAAGGGAGAAGAGAAATGTATATAAAATATATTCCGTTTTGGATAGCTTTTTCTCGTGCTGGTTCTCCAGAGAATTGTACTAATTTTGGATGGTTTACTAGTGTGGCTGGTAGTGTTTTATGTTGTTGCTGTGCGTGTATGTATTATGTACATACGTAAGTTTTACAAGTAAATAGAATGACTAAACAAAAGGAAGAAGAATAACAAAGGCAGAAAGAATGGAATCAGATGTTTTTACTGGTGCAATATTATGGGGCTATTCATGAAAGACGAAAAGACGTAGATTTAAAAAATAAATTACGAATTTAACAAGTCCCTTCATTTTCTTTGGCAATATAATGAAATTAGGTAGTTTAAGCTCTGTGCTTGTGTAGATGTTCCCCATCACATCATCAACCTAGTTTTTTAAAATCTCTAGCTAGTGCGCTACTACGAGCAGCATCATCTGCATCTAATGTTAAAACACCCGTTGTTTATTTAAATGGTGCCTACTATTACATCCTCTCTTTCCTCCCTCTTGCTCTTTTCCTCCTGCCTTCTTTAGATTCTTCGGATAAAATGCTAATATTGGTGTTTCCTCTGCTAATTCCCCATATCCATGCTGTTCATCTTGCTGCTTAAATGACAATACGAAACAGCTAATCGCTTTGCCAAACAGCCAACAACAAAAACAGCAGCAGCAGCAAGGATATTAGAAATAAAAACAGGACTATGCCAGACACAGCAGCAGCAACAACAACCCGTTTTTTATAACCGGTTATTTCACTCCTTTCAAAATTTAAATGACTGTTATGCGATGCTTCAAAAGAGAATCACGCAGAGGGGGGATAGACTGAAAACTACATAACTGCAAAAGAAAAATAACATTATTATATTGAGCGTTTGATGCAGTAAAGGAAAGCAACAAAGACAAGACAGAAATCTGTGTGTAGTATCGTGTGGAGTGGAGTGGAGGAAAAAGGCTATATCCTTCTTCCTTTTTTAGTATCTCCTCTTCTTATATTTGTGTTTTGCTTTTCTTTTGAAAATAAAATGGAAGGAGGTTGACTCTTCTTCTTCTTCTTGTTCTGTCTGCTAGTGCTGCTGTTCACTTTTGTTTTTAATGCGTTTTCCCTTCCACCGCTACTGTTATTATTGCTTGTTTCTTGTTATTGTTCTTAATGTTTTGCTGCTGTGAAAGTACGAAGGAAAATGGCTTGTTGATGGCTTTCCCCTACAACAGCAGCTGAGGAAGGATATAAGAAGAAAGTCGTTGAGGAAAAAGAGTTGGCATTTTTTTAAAGAGGATAAAATAGACAGAGCAGAAGAGGAAGGAGAACGAGAGCAGAAAAGCTGGATGATGATGATGATGATGAGCAAAAGGCTCTTATTCAACTTTTACGTTTTTCTTTTGTTTTGCTGACGTCGAGCAGAGCTTTAAAAACTACAACTGCACACGCACTTTACCCAAAACCGTTTTCGCCCCGGTTGCTCAAGAAGGAGTTTTATGCTCGTCATCAGAGAAATGGCTATAAAAAGGAGACTGTTATTTCTTTTTCCGTTTTGGCTTTGTAGCAAGTAGTTGTAAGTAACCAGTGTGAAATGGAAAGGGTGGATGGGTGGTTAGTTGGTGAGAGTGTAAATACATCATATGATGTAAACTGGAGTCTGGATACTGGTGGTGAAAGTGGTGGTGGTGGTCTTCTGTGAAGATACTTTTTGTTGCTTTTTCTGCTCATATAATTTATGTTGGAAATGTTGTTGTTTGTTGTTGTTGTTGTTTCTCCTTCATCTCTTCTCTGTCTGTATGTCTTCTGGTTTTTAGAGTCAAAAAAAGTTTTCCCTCGTAAAATAATAATATAGTGAATACAATGAAAGATGGCAAGTAAAGAAGTTGGAAAAAATAGTGGAGAAATGGGATGATGTGGGAGTTGAGGATGAGGCGGAGTTGCATCTTGTAAACGATTGTAAATGACCTGCTTTTTGTTGCAGAAGAGGCACTAGAAGCAGAGAGACCTCTTTGTTTTCTGGTCTGCATTTTTATAACCTTAATCTTCAGCAATAAAAAAATAAGTAAAGTAGCTTGGCATCCTTTTTAAGAATATCAAGTTTATATCTGACTTTAAGTAACCAAAAAAAAGAAGTTTGGAGGTGACCTTTCCGAAATTTGTATCGTATTTCATGATGGCTGTTATTTAATTTAATAAAAATGCGTAATCGGAGTTATCATGATGGTATGCTGCTGCCAATTCGAAATATTTTTGTTAGCTCAAATGAATACTTAAATTTTACAACATTTCTTACCCAAGTGCTAGTTCAGGTCATTGATCAATATTAAGTTTTAGTTGTTCTACGTGTTGCATTTTTTCCATGAAAAAAATAAAGAGGGGACAATAGAATATGTGATCTCATAACTCCATATTATTGTTATTCACCTCGCTCCCATTACCGTAAAAGTCTCTTTTCGTGTTTCGTATTTCAAAGTAATATCTTTTATAACTTTTTCTGCACTCACACAATGAATAAAAATGTCTTGACATTGTACAGCAAATCCGCAGTGTTCTATTATCAAGATATTAGTGTCTTATGTTATGATACGACGAACATGTTGTTACTTGTTCTCAATGTTCTCTTTGAATTGAATTGAAATTGTAGAAATGAAAGCAAGATGACATCTCATTACACCACAGTTGACCATCATTTTTTTCATCGCACAGTAGTAGTTGTCGTTGACTTTTCCTATTCAATGACTGTAAATTGTCTTCTTTTTTTCAGCTTAGTAATAGTACATTTGAATTGTTTCTACTGTTTGTACGGTTGAACTCTCATGCATACATTTACTTTGCATTTCAATGATTTCCATTTTATACAAGAAACAACCAAAAATAAAAGAGTCGAAAGTTTTGTTTAATGGTAAAACGTTTAAAAATAGAATGGAATGGACGTAAAGGGAAATGCAATTGTATAAAATGAAGCAACTATGCAGAAACATAATAATGCACGTACATACACATGCATTCATACAATATGTAGCCACCACCACCACTCTCGCACAAAAAAAATGAAATGGTTACTTTTATTGGAAATTATGTGTATGGGATCATTTTACAAGAAAAGAAGAAAAAGCGTAAACACAAAAATATAAGCAAGGTTGTTGCTCCAACAGAAAGTCTGAAACTCCAGCAACTCTCCATTTTACTCCAAATGGATTTCTTTCTCTCTCTCTGTATGTATTTTTTTATACTTTACTTTTCTCCACACTCATTTATTTGTACAATACACAGTAAAAATGATACTTTCCTTTTCTTTTTAAGTCGCCTTCTGTGTGTACACCATCCTGATCTTTTCCCCTATTTTTCTTTTACACAAAACTACAAGCAATTCAACAGTTATCCTTTTTGTTTTGTAATAAATGCGCAAGTGATAGCAAGTTTACTTACATTACATTGTAGCAGCACACACACACACACACACATGCTACATGTTTTCGCAGCAGGAGTACTATCTGCTGGTTATGAGTCCCTCCGGAGATGTGAATTATTTTTTACAAGACAATATCCTTGGATTCCCCCAACCCTTTTTTATATTGCACAATATTCTCTGTAAGCCTTTTCTCTATTTCTGTTTTTTTTCTCTTCTTCTGTTTCTTTGCAAAGAAACAAAAGAAAAAAAGTACATTTACTTGCGACAGTATCATCCTGTGCGTTCTTATTGCATAAAAATGTACGTACGTACATACGTGCTGTGTTAAAAATACTTGTGTAGGAAATGCTATTTTGAAAATAATAGCTAAGCTACTTCCTTTGTTCTTTTTTTAGTGGTAGATGGGCGGGGGACAAGAAGGAGGAGAGTGAATTGTACCTTACTTAAAATAAAATAAAATAAAATAGAAATAAACGAGTATTTACAGTTTTAAGATGTCATGTTGGTACAAACAAAAGTAGCTTTGGTATGCACTCTTACTCAGCCCTTTATTTTTGCTTAGAATTACAAGAGTATTTATAATAATATGCTGGTATGTTATTTGTTCGGAAGTATGCTCATGACTGAAGAGAATAAAAATTAAATAGGAGAAAGAACAAGATAAGGATGAGATGAGAGAAAAAAAAGAGTGAGAGAGCATTTAGTGAAATATAAGCAATTTTTTTTGAGAATGGAATAGGATCCGATTATTCTTTTGAGAGTGCAGAGGATGCAGCTTTTTTAAGCCTTGTTATGTAATAGTGATCCAAAGCATTCTTTCCACATTGCCTTATTATAAAAACATGATTCCAATCCTAAAGTTTCCTTTTTTATAAGAAAGCATAATATATCTGTAGAAAAAAAGAAACCTATATCAAATCACAAAATCCTTACAGCAATTTCTTTCACTCCGTGACTGGGTAGTTTTTCATGCAAAAGAGCTTCCCAGAATGTTTTATGGTGTTTCCTCACCGCTTTCTTGTTCAAGAAATTTTTATATATTCGGCAGCGACAAGAAAATAAATGTTGTTTTGAGTTGATTTCCGAAAAAAAAGGATTTTTTTATCTATAACTGTGCTTCATGCATTTTCGTTCAAAGATTTGGGTCTTTTTTTCTATCAAACATATTTTGCTTGCTACTTTCCATATTATATTTTTTTGTTTCTAGTACCAGTAGAATTTTTTTTCTTTTTGAGAATGGGAACGCGAAACCGAAATGAATGTTAAAATGGGGAAAAAATATTTTATTTTCAAAACGCAAAGAAAAATCGAGATGATTTCTTTTCTTCTGTGACTAAGTATGCATGCAGACATGCAATTTAGGATGGGTGGGTGGAATTATTATTTTTCATTGTACTGCCAGTCTCCTCCCGTATAACAGTCAGTTTGAAATCAGAATACTAACGATTTTTTTTAGCTGTTGCTTTCCTCCTTCTAGATTTATCGCTTTAATGTTTAGGGTTTTTATTCCACCGTTTTATTTTTGACATATGGCAGATTACTTAAAGATAATACAAGCTGAGTTGTTTTATTTGGATATTTGTTATATCTTATATTTAAAGCTGCTTAAAGCCATCTTTTAGATCACCAAAAAATGGATATAGGGTTTCCAGACATTTTAATGTGTCTTTTATGAGATATTTTTCTGAAAAACTTTTCGATAACCATGATATTCCTTTTAAATTTCAATGCAGTTTATGTTATACCCATTTCTCTTTTTCCGAATACAGACCATGGATGAGACCGAATAGGGTAGGGAAAGAGTACTTAACGAATAATTCTATAAAAATACAGAAACTGAACTTGACAAGAGTACGTTACACATCAATTCATGTGTGCTTAAATACCTAAATGCATATTATGTACATGCAATTAAGCTGTACACAGAAAACTATTTTAGTCTATACGATCAAAAGATTCTAAAAAATACAAAAAATAATAATCCAGCATTCTACAGAACAAATCCGTTTACTAATAATACGAAAATGATTCACAAATTTGATATCACAATTCAGTCAAAAGCAACTCTGAAAGGAGTTTACAATTTCCTTTATAAGAATTCTCTCTTGTATTGATATTTTTTTGAAAAATGAAAAACTGAGTATTAGAACATGCTGTAATTTTGTATTTACATCAAATGAATTTTTTTTGCTCTAGTAATTTCTTTGATACAAAGTAATAAGTTACAAAGTACAGTAAAAAATGTCACCTTTATGGAGAGTCTCTTTCACAAAATTGTAAAGAACAACCTGAGCATTAATTAACTACTTGTTCATATCTTTTTCATTCCGTCTTCCGTCTGGTCCTGATGTTAGTTTTATCGCAATTCTGTATTTAATACGAATATTATATATACCTACGTATGTAAGTACTAGAATTTGTACAAGGGGGGATTTTATTCAACGTATCTGGGGGCGGCATTCAAAATAACGATGATGCAATACATCACGTTGGAGTCGTTACAGTCATTTTTAATTCAAAACGTAATTCATCACGAGCACTAAGGGAATTCATGTATGAAACGAGCTCGGCTTTTTGATTATAATAATAGTAGTAAAAGGGAAA
>JAHZMZ010004091.1:0-26235 GCA_027743805.1 Lepidocyrtoides sp. E14 | reverse complement strand
TGTATGTATATAACATTTTTGTGGACACCATTGTCAAGTATCAACTTTTAAAACAACTCTTGCATAGTGTACATAAATGGTGTAATAAAATCAACATTATACCAACCGTGCGCTCAAACAACCAACATATTACTGAGCCCTTATAAAAGTATTACCTCTTCTTTTCTATACACAAACTGCGGACAATGAGTGAACAAGAGAATGTAAGAAGCATCCCTGTAATATGAGCATAATATTATTATTATTATTATACCATGATTGTCAAGAAACATTGTTAACATTGAAAAAATTTTACAGACGAGGTAGAAGGAAACAGAAGAAGCTCATCAGCTCATGCATACGATATATTATGATGATGGAGAGAGAGGGAGCAGAAAGGACCGAGCAACTAACTATGCCTGAATGACTGAAAGATTCAAAAGATATCTGTATATGTACTTGACTTGATTTGGTACGTCCTTCCATCCATTCGAAATCCTTTGTGACTGTATGTATGTATGTATGAAGCATACGTGTGGCTACAACTAACTCCAAAGAAAAATAGTAAAGTGCGTAGTAGTAACAATGTATGTACCTACATGCATATATTTGTAGGTATGCATACCTATGCAGCATACACGTTGTAAAGGTAAGTTTAAAATCTTCAGCAATATGCTTTCTCACTTACCTGTTCGTCTCTAAACCCTATCTAGTGGATAGGTATATATGTATTTTATTTTACTAGACCGCGATTTTACGCATATATACGCAGGCTGTTGTATGTACATCAAATTGTATACATAGGTAACTAACTACATACCTAGCATAAACATCTCTTTCGTTTTAGTATGCATAACACTCTACTATTCGAAGCAAGTTTTAAGTTTTGATTCCTTTATTGGTGTCACTCCAATGCTCACTCGCCAGTTGTATTAGTTTGCGTTTGTTCTCTCTCCGTCTCCCATCCAATTTTGAGCAAGACTCTCGACCATCACGACGTTGAGCTTCTCTTCTTCCAGAAAAAAAGTTAATGATAATATCCTCTTTAAACTGCAACAACCATCGTTCTTTTATAAACATATTTCATAGTATGAAAAAGTCACGTCGTCATCAGCCAAGTGTTACACATTTTATCTCTTAGAAGACTCCTGCAAAGTGCTACATTGAATTCGTAATTAATTTTCTCTGGGATAAAAAGCAAAATGAGAAAGAACTAAGAAAAAAAATTTTTTTGTGAAAAAAAGTTGAAGTGGGAATTTAGTTTACAATACTCGCTCATCAAGATAAACCGAAACAGAACATTTTATGAGTTTACATTTTCAAATGGTAATATAAGAGATATAACCGGCCGGCATGGTCTGATCTGATCATCATCACTTTTTTGTGTAGAAGTGAAACGTGCAAATAGAAAGTACATCAGAATAATAATATATCGGTTCTGTTGGAGATAAGAAGTTTTTGATGCAAAACGAAAAGCGTGTGTGTGTAGTGTGTACAAAAATGAGTATGCGTAGTTGAGAACTCTAGCATACTAGTTTCTAGAGCTGCTTAAAAAACAGGACGCAGAGGAGACCTTTATGTAATATACTTTTCCATGTAGTGAAGTGAGTGAAGGAAGACAGTTGGATCAAGCTTTCTGTGTGGGATTTCTTCTCATTATCCTCGATTTACAATTTGCTCTTGAGATTCATGTGGTGCATTGCGAAAAACACAAGTTATGTTTCAATTCAATTGTTTAGGTGTCAATTTCTATACGATGAAACAATAAATCATGCGTGTTTATCGCAACCTTGACTCTGATCCTGCTTTGAATTTAAAAAAGCTTGATGTGAACTTGTAAACATGACCATTCCTGGAAAAGCCGATGGTCGGTTGTTTGACTGACTGTTTAAAATTATCAATAAGTTTTACCTGTACAATTTATTGTGTTGTAAAATTCTTGCGATTGACCGAGTCTGGATGATGGTGATGGCATGTAAAATACTTGGAATTTCATACAGGTAAAAAAAATTATTTGCAATTTACCATAAACATTTATATGTTAAATAGTATCTCTCTGCGCTTTGTATGAAAAAACTGCAAAATGAACTGTTGCTTGCATAATTATTAAATGAAAATTGGAATATCAAATGTTTGATGAAGAGCCCGTCCGTCACTCATTTTACAGATATATTGATGTTTCAAAGGGTAGCATTAAAAATCTTTACATTCGTACTCGCAAGTACGTCTAATTATCCAATTTTTGGCTTTATATTTTTCTTTTAATGAAGTTAGGTTAAACTTATGCTTTTATCTTCCATGCATAACGAATGCAATACTTTTTAAAATTCAATCGTTCAAAGTAATTTGTGTGTAGTGCGCTCATGGTATTGGTCGCTGACTATAAAGGTTGGTTGCGTTCTTGTGTGTAGATTAGCCCTCCGGCTTGAAACCATTAAGTCACCATATAATGTAATTCTGATTGTGATAATAGTGACGATGAGATACACAGTGGCTTCAGTGGATACTGGATATATGTATAATGGCCAAGTTACACAATGACGAAAATTATGATGATGAGCGTCAGCAACAGCAAAAGACAGGCATTATTATTATTATCCTTAATCTTCTTCGAAGACTCAACTTAAGTTTTTTTTCATCTCGGGTCTGGTCGTCTCCCGATTTCACTGCATACAACACTAACACTACCTTTTTTACATTTTGGTACTAATCTAGCTGCTTGATGTTCGTTTTTAAATTGAACTGAACGAGAGAAGAATGACAATATCTTCAATCATTTTTTTTCCTTTTTCTTTTCTTACATTTGAATGCACCTCAAAGATGATGGCTGATGCTGATGGCCGTTTTTTATTTGACAGCGGAGGATAAAGATGAATCAATGACTGTTCATAAAATAATCTTTAGAATGATGAACATGATTGAATATTGGATACACGCTGCAGAACAGCTCTTGTAAATCCTAAGCTTTACATGATGGAATGCATAAGAAATAGGCATTAAGCCAAATAGTCATAATAATACCATTCTCTCATCATACCATTGTTTCCATTGTCTCGTCCAAGCAAAGATTTACTACATACAAGCAAGTGCATCATCAACTCAACTGGAAAATATAACGATTTTTTATGTTCAACATTTTTTTTGTATGTATTTTTGTTTTCTTTCACCATATTCCAATAATGTTTTTTTTTTGCATTCGTTGTAAACTACCCAAAAAGATTTTTCAAACAATCGGTAATAAACACCAAAATGGAGAAACAATGGCTGCAAAATGAAATGATTATACCTATGCTTAAATGCATCGAAAGTCAAACCAAAATTTTAGATTGTACTTACAGTTCATTTCGTTTCATGTGGCTTCCACTGACTAGACTAGCGTGGAAAAGTGGCGGCACTGCATTAGCTTAAACCTCTCCCTTTACACCGTCTACAGGAGTCTCGTCTTGCCTGTCGAATACACTTTATTGTGTATTTGTAACTTGTAAGTTGTAACTGTTTATAATGGAATTGCCTGCTGTATTGTCTCCCTTTTCTCAGTCTCCCAGAGATTTTTGTGGTGGCTATAAATCAACTTCAAATTGGTGTAAATTCTTTGCCTTTTCTTTTGTACTGTTGACATTCCGGGCCCTGCCCAAAGTACTGCATGCCATGCCACAATCATTTTCACTCAGTGTCCATCTATCCCATAAATACTTCCTCTTGTATCTGATGATACTACCATAAATAAAAGTACATAACATGCCATTGTTTGTTTGTTAAACCATTCTTGGTGTATTGTTGTATGTATGTATTAATTCATTTACGAGGGCGAGCTAGGGCATGTTACCTTGTGTCTCTCATGGAATTATGGTTGTACCTACAAAGTGACAACAACCACAAATGCAAATACCGTAAATATTACATTATTTGAGATTTGAGAGTGTATGTGCCTTATTTACAACAAATAAATTAAATGTTTATTATCTTAAATGGTAACCTATCTAGCCGGCAATGTTTCCTGTTTCCACTTTTTCCACTACACCGCATGCATAGGTTGATAAAAATCAGATTTAAACTGTTTTTTATTGAAACGCTACTACTTTTTGATAGTTATAGAAAGATAGGGTATACCAAGAAATGGTATAAGTGGTAGAGTGAGTTGGATAATAAGTGTGCTGCACGTACGTAAGTACACATACGCACGTACGGTCGGTCGATCGCCAATCGGTCCTCCGACAACATTTTTAAATGGTAAGCAAGTCAGGTAAGACAGTAGGTGTGGCTTGGACGGTCATAATCTGTCATAATCACAGGGCAAGGGAAGAACTGTTCGTGCCTTGGCCTGGCCATCCATTTCAGAGCGCATTTTGTTAGAATAGAAGATGAGATTTTAGGATGCACTATGATATATAAAAAATAAGAAGAAGAATGGTATATAAAGGATGATCACAATGGAGAAGTCAATTTACCAACTCATGTTTTACAACCCGTAATTCTGACAGCTAGAGAAAATCTATCATATATCGATTTGTAAAACACTGCTATTATTATTTTCTCTTGGTGCAATAATAAATGATTTACAAAAGAGCCATCATTGTTTTATTCTTCCGCAGAGCAGCAGTAAAATTTTATGAACCCCTCTACTTTTTTGGACATGTATCGTTTCTAATATAGATATCATGAAGGGTCTTGTTAGCTCTTTTCTTTAACAGATTATGACTGCGATGATAGATGTTGCACAAGTTTGTTGATGGTCTTGTATGGCCAGTTTGAACCAGTGTATGTGTATGTGTATGACAAATTTAGAAACTGCTTTGATGACTATGATTATTCCTGTATGTTTTTTTTATATTCTACCTGACTTTGTACAGTGCTAAAGAGAAGAAAAACAATAGCACGAGTTCAAAAGTAAATAAAAATACTCTGCACAAGAGGAGGGTAAGAAGCATAGTGTCTATTTACTATAATAACATGGTAGATTTTTTTTACAAACATCATTTAAGATACAGAAAGATGTAACAGGTATAAATGTGAACAAATCTACTTGCTGCCAAGTGTCCATTAAGTGCCAGGAAAGTTTTGATTGATTTACATTTTTCTTTTCTCTACACTGGGTCTCCCATCCCTTCACTTGCCACACAAACCACTCTTCTCACATCACATCAAGAAGTCAAGTATATGTGATAGGGCATAGGCATATAATATACAGAACAAATTGCCGTGAAGGTATGCAATGTAATAATAATAAGCATAATGAGATTTTTCATCTTGGCACTACACGACACAACTCTGAATTTTTTTTTCTGAGGGGTTGTGACTGTTGTGAGTTGGAGGGTAGTGAATCCATGGAAGAACGGAATCGTTTTTTAAAAGAAACCAAAGTATTTGACCTCGAAGATAAAATCTTTTTGACCCTAGTATGCATGTTATTCTCTGAGAAGAATCTCACATCTTTTTTGTAAAGCATCGGTAGAGAAAAAAATATACCAATATCGCATGGCGTATCTAAATTCGTCATATTTTTTTCTGTGGAGAAAGATTACCAACAATAAGATATCTAAGGGCAAGAAATGTTAAAAAATGTAAACATCTGTGTGAACTATGAATTGCTTTGTCCCTTGTTCCGTGTTAGGTATACATTTATTTATTCCACCTTCTATCTTGTCCTTCCCCAAAAAAACTCAGTTCTCCCCGTGAATCTCCACAACAGTGCCTTTTAGCGTATAATAGGACAAAAGAAAAAAATATATTTGTCAGACTATTTAGAAGGAAACATAATGTGATATGGTACAATATCATATCTCATTCAAAATGCTTACAACGCACATCTTTCAGTTATGTATTTCAAAGAAAAATTGAAAAAGCAATAATAATGCAATGTGATGATGATGATGATGATAAAATAAGTATTTGGGCTATACCTTCTCTGACGTGAGGCAACCTCCTGTCGTTAGGTGAGCTGGTTGCAGCAACAGCTAATAATACAAAAATACATACCACTACTGCTTCTAGCAGAGTGATCATTTTGAAGTTGATGATGGCCAAAAAAAACTTACTACTCCAAGAGTTTCCCCTCCTGCATGAAAAATTATTATATAACAAGAAATCTATTTTTTGGTATTCGGGTGTGTAGCAGTAGACTTCAAGGCGGGTATGGAATGTATAATATACATGCAATACAGTCAAGTAAAAGTTTTTCGAAGAGAGAAAAAAATAGTGGTTTACTTGACTGTAAAATCTTAAAAGAAAAAAAATGAAGATTGTGCATTATTTTTATGTGAATTTTCCAAGTTTTTGTTATTGCTCTTAGTTCAAGTCATATTATTACATCAGCAGCAGTGCGACACCCTCTTTTACACTGGCACTAGGATGTGGTGTGACTATCATAATATAGTATGATTATTCGGTTAAATAATACATTTCTTAGTGGTATCTCTGAGTTGAAGCGATTTTTTTTCGTTTGCCAACTCAATTCTTTCTCTTTTAGAGATATATGAATCTTGTGGGGATTTTCGTATTAAATTGACTTTACAGCAATATTACGTACGTATAATATGTACGTTGGCAGTAAGCCGAGAAGTCCTACTCTGGAATTGTTATTAGCTTCCTAGCACATCCTCTGAAAAAGTTACACCCCGAGTTCCAGTACAATCATTTCCCCTTAAGCTGTTTATATTTAAAACTGTATGATTATCCGAGTGAGATTGTAGACTTTTCACACACGACATTAATGCCTGAGCATGGTGAGGCAAAAGTTGTTCAAGAAAAGAGGTAATCACTTCAAATGTCAAGTACCCTTTTGTGATAATTTACTTGGATGAAGAGAATGAGTATACTACGTAATATACCTACCTACTCTATACACAATTTGTGTACAAACACAAGTTTTTAAAGCTGGAATGACTGGAAATTTTTCTTCTTGTGTAAGTATATGAGTTTAACTAAATTAAGTTTTATGAAATCTTCAATACTAACGAAAACTCGAGTAAGCAAGTATTCATGTAGTTGTGGAGGAAAGGATGTACCTGCATGGCCACAGTAATAAATGTCTTGTCGTTAGGCTGGAAATTGTGATGTACGAATCGAGTCCGTTGAAGTGTGAAGCACGTCGATGATATGGATGATGGGGAGTTTTTCCTGATCATCATCATCTTGAATTTTGTACACAGATGTTGTTGTTGTTGTTAGCTTAACACGAAGCAATTAGATCTGACTATACGACACGACTCTACTCCACTGAAATGCCATTTCTTTGTTATTATTTCTGATGGAGGAGTACTGGTGAGAGAAGGTAATCACAAGAGACTGAACAATTTCAAAACTAACAAGCGTTCATCAAGCATACCAGAGCAAGGTGTCAGTCCTACATGCATATTATGTACGTATGTAAAAAGAGAACGAGGAGAAGGAGCACCCTTCCCATTTCCCCCGTTGTATCGGTATGTGGTGAATCATGAATGTTGTTAGACTTTATTGTTATTACTATTACCTTGCAATAACAATACCAGACTTGTTATTATTACTCACTTTTTCTTACGACGAGTTTAATGAAAATGAACGTGCGGTTGGATGACGATGATGTTGGTGTTTGGTGATTGAAATCGATAACACTGGAATACCACGCAACAATGAAACGTAACCAACTTTTGGCCTTTCACTCGCGTCTTTTAAATAGCCAGTGAAATTCTGCTTGCTGTTTTCAAATTTCAAGTCTGATTACATTTCTCGTTAGTGAACACCTGTTACACATTTAGTGCACTTTTTAACGTTAGAAAAATATTCACTTATGAGAATTGTCGCCATGTTTTGACTCATCAGAAAAACTATCAGCTACAAAAAAGAGAATAAAAACTATATTTACCACTTTATCCTTATATGCGTTCAGTTCAACGTGTAGTTACTTGAATCGCGTTTTTTTACCTCAGGTCTTGTTGTAGCTACCTGTTTAGTTTTTAGTTACTACTAGTATGAACTAATCTGTTTGAATTAATTTATTTCAATAACAGTACCATTTAGATTACTTTTAACTTGTTATAAAACCGGCATTCCTTAGTGTCATTCTGTGATCGTCATTGTACTTGTAAATTCAAGCCAACTTTAGTTTAAGATTACTGTATACCTTCTCACGAATTGTACATACACACATGGTCAGTTTGACAATCGAATAATTAATGGCATTTAACACGCTGCTGCGTCATCCTTATTCCGCGCTCATTGTTGTTTAGCCGTGTTCAATTTTTGTATTCAGAAAGTAACGACAATGCACAGGACAGGAGAGAGATAGAGAGAGGGCAAAGCTATGTATTTAAAAGAAAAAGGTTAAAAGTTGACAAAACCTCTCTTCGATTCTCTCTCTCTCTCTCTCTTTCTTCCACTTACAATCATGCTTGCTTAGCCTTAGCATGATTGATAAACCGATGAGATAAAAAGGACATATTTTTATTTTGAATATAAAAAGTTTTTAAATGAGATTTTTCCTGTAGTACACACAATAGCTTGTTTTTGGTAAGCTGTAAGGAGACATCGGCACAGCCGGTGTCCGGCTGGCAATGCGTAAACCTTAAATCATGCGTTTCTTCGTCTTCTCTTTTGGACAACAATGTAAATCCTTCTTGAGGTTTTTGTGCCCGCAGCATGGATGGATGGATGGAAAAGGAGATAGTGAAATGGCCACTACAGTAACAAAGATAAGTAAAGAAGGGATTTTGTTTGACCAAGAGAGAAGGAAACTTATAATAATCACTGGCTATATACATACATCTGACTTCGTGACCGTTTTTCGTCGTGTTACGTACAAATAAAGAAAGGTGTGTTTGTGGCTTTTCAATTTAATAAAAAGATATCCATCTTCAGATATAATACGAATAGTAGTGCTTTTGTTTGTATTTGAGAATGCAAAAAAGTACTTCTCATGCAACAAAACAAACAGATAAACATTCTCTGCATGTGACAATTCTCAAGTCAAGTTATTATATATTTGTAAAGCTATTTTAACTTTAGTTGGAAATTATTGCCTTTTTGAGTCGGAAAATGTTCCTTGAAAATAAAATATTAATGCATTTTATTATCTTCTTTCTTTCGGGTAAAAAGCTTATTCAGTCAGTCAGGAAATTCCATGAGAAGCAACGGGAGACCAATATGACAGTATGTATATATAAATGATACGAGTATGTCACCAAAAATGAAACCTTTGGGTACTCTGCCAGACAGGGCCTGTCTAGTAACAGCGACAGTCCATAGCTCATATAACTTTGAGCAGTTTGTAATAAAACTCGTGGTTGGTTTGTATGTGGGCGAGCTGGGTGAAAGAGGTAATTTTCTTTTTGAAGACATGAATGCAGATTAAGGACCACCAAGATAACGAGGTATTTGGAATTCAGACATACTGTGTAAACCCATGTAGAAGAAATAATAGACTTGCATTTTTGAACAATGAAGTATTGCACTTTGGAGACAGACAGTGTATTCAAATTGTTATTATACTATTCATATTCATAAGCACCCTTTGGAGTAAATAAAATAATTTATTACTTCTCGTAGCGTCAAAGTCAAAAATCTCAAATACCTCTAATGTTACGAACAAAGATACCAAGCTCTTGCTCATGTAACCTGATGATGGTGATTGCTTCTACCTCTTGCCTTTAATACTTTACATGTATAGGAGGGGCAACAGTAGCAAATGAAAAATTTAATAGAGCAAAGGACTTTTGACACTACTACTTAAGTCCAGTAAAATATAAAACTTTGTCGGTTGTCTTTGCAGTTCACCGTCGCAATTGTATCAAGAACGCGATAATTACTTAAAGGGGAGGCTTTGGAGAGAGCGGTATCCTACATTTTATCAAATCTTACCTTTACGAAAGTCTATCTTCTGTTTTCAGAGAGTAAACTTATTGTGCTTTGGTTGGATATAGTAGTGAAAAATGAAAAAAATTATTCTGGTGAGTCTTGAAATATTTTTACGAAAATTCTTGTTTTGCTATCAACAATACCTGCTTGCCAGCAAAAGAGGATAATAATTTACTGCCAATAAAGAGTGTGCAGTTAATTATAGAGAATTTACTTCATTTTAAAATAAATAAGGGAGAAAAGAATTCCAGTTTTCTGAGCACAATACTTGAAAATCAGCAATTCTCTCAAATAACAGTCAAAATTGTTGAGATGCTACTCTCCAGTTTTTTTTTCTCGGAAGAACCACTTTTCACACAATTGTAGTTTGTAAGAAAAAGCCACGAAAAGTATTAAAATCTAAATGTTTATGTGTTAGTGGTAATTTTAGTTTCAAGTGGTGGTGGTGATGGTGTACTTCAGACTGTAAAATCGTGCAATGTATTTATTTACGCATACTGTTGTAACTATTCTTGTGTAAGATTACTAAGCATACCTTTTACTAACGTGGTGTAATATTCAGTAAGATCCGTTACGATTGTAATGGAAAGCCTGGAGCAGTGACAAGTCAGCTCTAGTGATCACCTTTTAAAACTACGCCGTGTGTACCGTCTTAACTGAAAAATATTTTATATTTACGAAAAAAATGTTTATTTTATAAAAACTAGAGAAGATTAGGGTTCGCATTTATCTATTCAACCAAAAATGTGCTTTCATCATAAACATACGAGATTTTTAATGAAAAATTCCACATCATTGTCCATGTGGTATTTCTGAAATGACATTATACATAACCAAGCGAACTGACTGAAATCATAAAAGTAAAAATATGAACAGTGCTTGCAGGTGTGCACTATTTGAAATGCAATGTACTTTTTTATATTTAAAGAAAAATTTGAATTACTTTATGAGAATGATCTGATAACTCAAACCGTCAAACCATTTGAAAATCAATTAGAAGAAAACAGGTTCATCTCTGCATGGCATAGAGTCTCCGAGAAGAAATTCTTTTGTAACGGGATATATTTGGTGTTCATATGGATCATAGAAATATCAAAAGTTAGCTTCATTGCCATTTTATGCCATATAATTTTCTATTCATCAATCTCTATGATTTGAATCCGAAACTACCTTAGCTAACGGGCTGATACCAATCGCCGCATAAAACAAGTGTTACCATTTATCTACTTTTTTATACAACTTGCGTTAATATATTGACAAAAACCAATCCACTTTTTTGTCCACAAAAACTGGTCACTCAAAGCAAACTATGGCTAAAATCTATTGACCATGGTGTGATGTGGCTAAAAAATGTTTCGTTTGCAAAACACCAGTAAACATTAGCATTCATGAGCTATCGCACAGCCAAAAAGTTATAAAGTGTTATGTAATTTAGCTTTTACAACTTCTCCCAAACAAGACAGATATTATATTATAAAGTCATCTCATAAAAACACGCTGGTTATATAATGGCTTATTGTTGGCTATTGTTATTTAAATAACTTGTAGCAACTCACCTGCCAAAACGACAGTTGTACTTCTACTAGAACGGTATAGTATTTACCTCTCTCTCTCTGTCTCTCCTTCCGTACAAAACTTGTAAAAAGCAAATTCACTAAGGACGAGTAAGTGCATAACCAAATAATATTAATAAATTATCAGATTTTTAACCAAAACATAAAAATAAAGGAGAAAACAAAGTTACAAAAGTATAGTTGAGCAAAGCGCAGTCAATGAGCAACAATGTTTTGGAGTAGCAATTGAAAATGAAATACAACGATCCCATTGATAGGTATTTTCCCCAAAAGCTTATTATATGCTATTTGTATCGTTCTTGTTCGACTTTTCTCCAACTTCATTGTTCGTCCACTCTGTCTGTATGAGTTGACGAAAAAATCGCTTGTCTTTTATTTTTGTTGATAGCGAGAAAAAAAATATTTTACAATGTTGTTACCGGTGAGTGTATAAAATGTTGCTTTGCATTCAATAACAATCGCACGACTTGATCATAATGTTGAATTTTTTAAAAAACAAGTCAGTCAGTAGTCAGAACTTCATTGCTTATCTACATGAATTTACAACCACTTGTCTCCTTTTTTTCCTTTCTACGCTACTCCAGTCTAGAAAGTTAATACGTAAAAAAATGCGTATTTTTCGGGTCCAGTTAAAAGTGCAAAATTGTTTGATGATAGGGATGACTGGTTATGTATGAGTAATTTTTCCATACTATCAAGTCTCATAGTGAAATTCAAACGGGCTAATATACTACCAATGAACTTGTTGATTCGGTGGCCGTAGTGGCAGCACTATTTACTGCAGCCTGTGGTAGTTTGTTAAAAGGGCAATACCTGTTTAAATAGGAAAAAGTTCCATACACACATTCAAAAGCAGGTAAAAAATGTTTTGCAGGTGTATGTGAAATTACTTGTTGTTCATTATGATCATCTTGATGGTCACTGGTTACTGCTGTGCTGGTCAGATTACTTGATTAGTATGGAGACACCGTGAGTGTTTATAAAAGAACAATAAGAAGCTGTGAAGAACTTGAATTCAACGGCAGGCTGTGTAAGGTAAGTAAGAAGAAGAGAGAGAGAGAAAAAAAACAAAACGACTGTTTAGAGTCGATACACATTTTATTTGGCTGTGTGTGTTTTTGAATGTTGAAAAATGGGATTTGTGAAACACCATGTTTTCTATAAATGAGTGGAATAACACATGAAACTGTCATTGTTATCATGTGACCGCACTTTTAATTTTGTAATTTTAATAGAAATATGACATTTAATAACTGTTGAACAAACATCACCAGAGCAGAATAATATGCACAAAACTAAACTTCTTTTGTTATCTGTTACCTTTTGCAAGAGAAAATCTGGGTGCCACACCAAAAGGCAAACTCATATACCGAAACATGACATTTATTGCATTTTTAAAATTCTAGTTAAAACTTTTTTTGAGGAAAGTGGCAGTATTTTATATATATAAATATGGGGTCTATGTATGAATGTGTCATCCCACCCCTTCTTGAGCAGTCAGATTCCCATGATTTTGTGCTCAGTTATGCCACTACATGATTTAAATAAGAAAAGGCCGTGTCAAAAATTTAAACCATGCATATTGAAATCGCCGTGGGGAAGGGCATTGAGTAAAGTCGTCGTAGTGGTAGGTTTTGGCTGACATGCAAGAAGGAAGAAGAAAAGAATACCTTTTGTTGCATACTGTCAAAATGAAAATAAAGGAAATGCCTGTGTGTAGGTAAGTAAAAGGTTGACTGAGCAAAAAAAAACGAACTTTTAGACGGTATCAGACTGGTATATTGCTTGTTTATTTATCTGTTCAACCGGTGTCGACTGCTGAGCTGTGATAGTTAGATTTGAGATCTTGTTTTGCTCTGGTTCAATTACTCATTCATTCAGTGTAAAATTTAAAATTGTATAGGCACTCAGGCAGCTGGTTTAATGAAGATGGGCAATGCCATATAAAGAGGAAAACTAGAAATGTTGCTGTCGTTGTGCAATTCCTCCATCTCATCTGTCACATATATCGCTTTAGATGGTACTTTAATTCACCATTTATTTCAATGTTGATGGCTGTGCGTACAGAATACCACGGCAAACAGTAATTGGACCAATAAGACATGTTAGTACCACTCCACAACAATGTGTGTAATATTGGACGTACTGCTACGCTCATTTAAATGCAAAAATACATACATTTTTTTATGATTGCATCTTTATGAGATGGAAAAAGTAGATAATATGGATTTCTGCACAATAATAAGAGCATGAGGTGAGGAGGGACTGGTATTAGCAAGAAGTTAGAGTACAGTCAGTGGACAATCCAGTATTTCTTCTGTCGGTTCGGTTCACATTGTTATCTGTTTGGTGGGATTGAATGACATTATTGTGAGCACATTTAATACTTTTTTTCTAGAATGTATAAATCGTTTCCCGTCAAACCTTTTTGCATTTTCTTGTTTCATTGGATGGACGCAACATTTTGCTTCTGCCATTATTGCAGTCAACATTGAAGCTTGAAGTACATAAATGTTGCATTTCAGAAAACATTTTTGCTGCAACATTTACTTTCAAAGGCTTAAATTTTTCTCGGAGAAGAAAAATCATTGACACGTGTAATCCTCCTCAATTATTCAATTTTATGATATACCTAACCACACGATTTTTTTAAAAAACTAAATGAATTTTGAATGAGGTGAAAATGACTTTGTTACGACAATGCAACAACGGAGGAAAACTGCTTTTTGTTTTATTACCAACCAAACTTCCATGCATATTGCATGAGAACATGACTCAAGTATGGAAAATATTATTGATCTGGAATGTTAATGAGAATTCCTTTATGTTTATTTTATAGCGTTTCTCCTTTCGCAAATGAATGAGCTTCACCAAACAACAAAAGTATGCGGGTGAACAAAAGAGAGAGGTGATCAAAAGCTGAAGCACGCCAAAGACAAAATGGATCCGGATCAACAGTTTCAGTCTTCACAACCAACATCAACAACATTTAACTTTCCTTATGATCACTACCACTACAGGTACAACAGTAACGATGAAGATAAAGATCAAACTTCTCGAAAGATTCATCATTATCCACAGGCAAAAACTAATTTGGCCACTAAGAAAGAGAGAGAAGAGGAAGAGATTGGCAACATGATGGGTCCTTCAACAACATACGTGATCCCCATGCCCTCATGTCCTTCTTCTTCGTTGACATCAACTTCAGCTTATTCATCCCCGTGTTCAACAAATGTGCCTAGTGTTCATGGCCGGCATGAGTCAAAAGAATCTCAGGCTTTAGCATCATCATCGTCCCCCTCTGACATGGATGGGTTTTATGCAAAAAATATCTGCATGGCATCGGCTCTTGTGGCGTCATACTTGATTGAAGTGACCGTTCAGGTAATAAAAGGGCTTAAAAACAACAAACAACTTTTCCCATTTTTGGTGACAGTTGTTGATTTTGGCTGTTTATTTCGAAAATTTAAATACCAATTTCGTACTTTCTTGATTGCGGTGCGAGCATGCAGTAAATTTAATACATCACTAACATCATGATAGCATTCACGATAACACTCAAATCGCTGATTTTTTTTCTTGTTTTCTCTCTGTGTCACCTACTCCCTTATTTGTCTTATTTGTTTGTAGTTAAATTTTTCTGTCATTTTTCAATATTCCTGTATTTGCTAACAAAGCTTAAACTTTTACCTGTATTTGTTAATAAATTATGCACTGTTAAAATAAACAAAAATCAAGCTCACTCAATCAAATTAACTGTACTTGGTAGGTACATAGATATGCGTTCCTCGGTGCGAGCATGCAGTAAATTTAATACATCACTAACATCATGATAGCATTCACGATAACACTCAAATCGCTGATTTTTTTTCTTGTTTTCTCTCTGTGTGTCATCTACTCTCTTATTTGTCTTATTTGTAGTTAAATTTTTCTGTCATTTTCAATATTTCTGTATTTGCTAACAGAGCTTAAACTTTTACCTGTATTTGTTAATAAAGTATGCACTGTTAAAATAAACAAAAATCAAGCTCACTCAATCAAATTAACTGTACTTGGTAGGTACATAGATATGCGTTCCTGTGCAGCTGTTAATGCTCTTGAGATTTTCCAATGTGCGCAAAGTTTGTTAAATCAGTCGTGTCGAAAGTATTCGATATCATGAAATACCATCAAAATGAAAAGATAAGAGCGTGTGTGCCCTTTGCTCAATTTTGGTTATTCCTCTTCACAACAAAAACTTGTCTTTTTGGACTTAGAATACCGCGCACAGAAATAAAAAACATATCTGTCATTCACGTGCATTATCATCGTCACCAATCTTTCAAGTGTGCTTGCAAAATAAACACATATTGCAGATATAGGCAATGAATTACTAGGCATGTCAGGTTACTGGCTATAATATGATCTGCTCAAGTAACTTGCCAAAGATGTGTCAGTTAGTTTATCACACACTGCTTGTTTGATTGAGGCAGCGTGATTTGATTGTGCTCCTTCTTTGTCTTTGCTTTTAACATTTTAAGAATTCGTTATGAATCTCTTTCTCTCTCTAAAACAGAGAGAAGCTACAAAGATAATTTTAATAATCACGTATAACTCATCCTGTTCTCGTTTTTCTTCGATGCTCAAAAATTCACTAATTCCTCTAAAGTGACGGTCAGGACGGCGATTATCCCTATTGGTATGCCATCGTTTTGATGATCGCAAAGATAGAGCAAAGAGAGAAAAAAAATCTTCAGCTTGGCTGAATGTAAGTACCGTTTTCTCTTGAAAGTGACAATCGACAATCATTATAAAAATCAAGTCAACCGTAAAGACAATATTTGCATTAACGAGGGGAAGAGTGAATCTTGCTGATGAGAGTATGTAATAAAAAATAGATGACAATGAGCGATAAAAAACTCAGCTGCGTGAGTAGCAAAGCTTAAATCTGTATTTTAAGTGATGGCAATGCTTCTCTCTCTCTCTGGTGAATGGATGGATGGGTGAAACAATTGAAGACTTGCCCAAGCATGCACAAAAAGAAAGATGAGCCAGCGTGAATCTTGTTAGCCAGTAAAACAGTAAAAGTAGTAGTAGTTCTGTTTGCGTTGTTGGCATCATCGCAGGAAAGAATACTAGTTTTTTTTTCTCTCTCCCTCTCTCCATTTTCTTGTTGCAAATCTGGTTCTTGTTTTTGCGTAGAGAATAATATTATGCTAATGAATAGATACATAATATTATTATGATACTTTTATAATGTGTAGGTACTATTTACGTTTTCTAACACACACGTTAATTTAATATTATGTTATTGGGCGTACCGCAATTCTATATTCTACGCGGCTTGACTTTTCACTCTGTTTTACTAGTTTCTTTTGTTATGAATATTATGATTATTACTTATTATTATTGCTTTACGCAACAATGTATGCTTAAAACATGTCGGGTAGTAAATAATCATGTAATTGGGAAAATACATTAATGCATAGACAAACAAAAATTCGCATTTTTTACTCAAGCTTTTACCTAAGTCTACGTGTGTATTTATATTAATTCATTTGTGTATAGATTTTGCTGATGGTTCTATGCTATCGTTCATCCCAACAAGAACAACTTGGCTTGGACACAGACACAACAGAGATAACCTCATCTTCGTCGTCATCAGCTTCATGGTTTTGGTTCCTGGTCATAAGCTCAGTCTTGTCATTTTTCCTTGTCACATTGATCAGCATAATATGGGTCTTTCGAGGATATGGATTTTTCTGGTCGACGATGTGGCCGGCTTCTTTGCTACGTGATGCACTCCTTTCTTCTGGGTAATCAATCATTCACCGTTTTAAAAAGACGACAAAAAAATTCTCTCATATACCTTCCTACTAAACTGTATAAAAAACGTCACGAAATACACGCAACAGACCACAACATAATTTTTTTTTAAACTTTTGAAAGCATTGTATAAGTATAACAAATTACGTTTAATTTGCTTTTTCCCTTCATTTTTTTATAATACCATTTTCACAAGTAACATTTCAAAGAAGAATTTTTTATGCGCTGCTGGTACATAATATTATGTGATGTGTAACATGACACCAGTTTACTAAAACTCACTTTAAGAAAACTAAAAAAAATGTACACACACATAGACCCTTTATCAGAAACATTCTACATTAAAGCAAGATCAAATAAAATTCTATTCCCCTGCAGCCGTTTGCATTATATAACATCGTTGTTGTGTACTAAAAACCGTTTCATTCTAAAGCAAGTTGATGCTAGCTAGCTGCAATGCAAATTAGTTACCAAATCGTATTCCCCCTTTTCGTCCTCTAGGCCAATAATGTATGTGAATAAACTCCAATGGAAAAGTCACAAGTTTCTATTTGCTTATCATAATAAATTGGTAATTTATGAGCTTGTGGTGATGTCATGTGTAACTGTGTACCTGAATGGATGCTATTTCGAAATATTTCAAGGTATGTATATTATTTTAAAAATATGTTTTCTTTGTTTCAAACATTTTCAGGTTTTTTGTGGCGATACCTAAAGTTAGCATTTGCCTACGACAGAGCTGATCTAGAGGAGTTTTTTAAGCTAAAAAACTTCCAGACTTACGTACAGTCTCTACCACTTGTGACAATCCATTTGGCATGGATTCTCACAACGCAGCAACAACTACTACTGCCATTCATGTCTTCTCCACATGCTGTTGACGTAAGATTTCATACTAAAATATGATTATGCTGATGATGATAGTTTTATGTAGTAAAGTACAACATACACTTGACTTGACTTTGTTTTTTTACTGGTGTCTTGCAACAAACATCATAAATATTTGTGCGTGACATGATCAACAATAAACAATCAAATTCCTTCTTGAACACACACAGCGTTACATACAACAACAGACAGACCTTATTTTGCTATTTAATATTTATTTATTTAATAGTAGTAGTGTGATTTATGAGAGTTGTAGAAGCAGCAGTTGAACAACATGATCAGTTCAAAATGTAATGTGATGTTGTTTTGTTTTGATAGAGCTATCATGCATTGTCATCATGGTTGGTGGTCGTCGAGATGCTGAGCGCTGTGATATCTTTCCTTGTCCTATCATCTTCAAATGTCTCCTCCTTCACCTGCAACAATAACAATAATTTGCAAGGAGTACTAGTTGCAGCAGCAGCAGAGAGTCCTGCTTCTAGTTCAACCACTTCTCCAGGGAACAATGGATACAAAAAAGCGAGCAGTAATCAAAGAAATATAGACTGTGGTGGCAATAGTCATAAGTTAAAAGTTGAATGCAGTGGTAAAGGTGATAACAATCCAAATCACCATTTTAATGATTTTGGAACTGCCTCGAGTGTTGATAATCATGGGGCGGTTGAAGATGAAAACGATATGGAAAAAAGTTCATCATCAGCATCATCCCTGAAGAGGCTCATGACAATAGCTATAAAATGGATGATGAGCCATTATTCGCAGAAATGTGAGCCAGGACGGGCGCTACTCCTTGTATCTCGAGTCATCTCATTAGGAATGCTTGTATACAAAATGAATTACTACTGGACAGGTTTTATCACTCTTTTACACTTTGTTGTCTCTTTTGTCTGGCTGAGATGTTGGATCACGGTGCCTAGCAAGTCAAATGGCAACATTAAAACAGCAGAGTCCAGCTCATCATCAACAGCTACAGCGGCGTCAACTTTTAGTCGTGTACATGACTCTAATGACACTTGTTGTGATACTAGAAGTAATGGTAGTAGTAGTAATGACAGTGGGCTTGTTGTGAAAAGTGAGGTACTAATGGAAAATGGTATTCCGGTTGTGTCTGTTCCCGGAGACGATGGCGACAACCATGCTGTTGGTGTCGTTATTGATGTTGAGGATAATGGCAGTGAAGGTCATAATAATGTGGATTATGGTGTGAGTAGGTGCACACGTGGTGGTAGTGGTAGTAGTAACAGTCATCGAATAAAAAATAAAACAATAAAAAACGATCATCATGTAAACCCACTCAGCTCATTGCCCGGTGGCTTGTCTAGCTGCTTAAGTGTTGTTGTTCATCGAAGAAACAATGCCGGAAATGACAACGACAACAGCAACAAAAAGTTATCAGCAGAGAATGACGGGCAGAGAAAAGAAGACAATCTACTACAAGTACTTATGCGTGTTTTATCGTTGACGTATGTATTGTTCTGGGACTTGAGTAATTCCCCATGCGCATATCAGTTAAGTAGTGGTAATCCAATAACAGAGAAAAGTCTTTGCGTATGGGCGACTGCTCTTCCGGTTCTTACTGCAGTACTAGAGAACGTGCTCATAACCATATATCACCATGTTTGGTCGAGCAACGAGCCAAACATGAGGATTTTGACTATTTCAAATGCAACATGTCTTGTTTTAGGGTGGTTGTTGATTATAATATACCAGTTCCGATGGACAAGTTGTAGTGGTAGTAGCACAGGCCAGCGCCGCCAGAAGCACAGTAAAAAAATGAAAAACAAGGAGCAAGTGCAGAGCGGTTCAGGGAATGACGAGGATGATGTTGATAGTGGCTACGGGAAAAATAATGTGAATAGTTGTATAACCACTGATAGTAGTGGTATAGCAAGTAGGGATGCCAGTGAGAAAAACGTAAACAGAAAGGAGACAGGCGAATGTTTATCATTATGCTGCTCCTCTTTGTCGCATCCTTTGAACATCAAAAGAAAGGATCGTCGTGACCAGCAGCAAGAGGCAAATAATTTTTGCAATGACAGCTCTAATGACAAACTGTCTCCTGTTGATCATCATCACTCCCGTGATGTCACTATTGTCAAATACAATGAATATCAAGAACAGCAAGAGCTCGGGAAACTAATGAGTGCGCAACGCCGACAAGTTTACAATTTACATAGTCATAATAATAGTTGCAAATCAAATGATGACGGCAGTGGTCAAAGCAGTGGTAGTAGAAATAACAGCACGATAAAAAGTAGAGGTACAGTCAAAAAATCAACAATTTTCCCCGATCTTGGTGTTTCAAGCAGTCATACCCGTGCTGCTAATACGAGTAAGGAGGGGCATCAGGATAATAATGATAATTACAAGATCTGCAGCAGGCCAGGATCAATGATGAGATGTCGCGAAGATGTAAAACTGGCAACGGCTTGTGTAGCAACAATCACCACTACTAGTGTACCCGTGCCCAATAGTAATTATACAAACATTAAAGAAGCATTGACCAGAAGAATCAGTAACAAAAGTTGTACTAATGACAGTCTAAAGAAATCTCATCATCATCAGAACTACAATCAGACAAGCCAGGTAAGAAAAAATCTCATGCATACGAGAATGAAAGAGCAAATGTTAGTTAAATAAATGAAATGAAATAAGTATATAATATCCACAATGAGATAAAAAAATGTTTACTGATGAAAAGAACAATAGGACAATTCATTTTTGTTGTAAGTGTACTTATTGTATTCAGTGAGGCGAGTAGAAAAACGTTGAGACGAGAGTAAGATTGAAAAATTGAATCTGTCATCGTAAGTACCAGAAAAGAATTTTTCTCTCCACCAACACACTTCATCTCTCTTTGCATCATTTCACTGCATTGCACTACCAATCATCATACTCAGGAGATATGTGTTCTTATTTTTTAAAACGAAACGAATCTACCTGTCAGAGAGAAATCCATCAAAATGGCTTAACTTTTCCTGGTTAGATGGTTATTACGCAGTAATACATGTTCTCTTGTTTCTCATAGAGGAGATTAGTTACGGGCTAGAAAATAGGAGATTCATCATCACACTTGCGTTAAAATAAGTCAAGTTGTAAACTGCTCGTTTGTTGGCAGCCGTCAGTTAGCAAAGCTGTATATATTTTATGCACAAAAACTTTCTATAGATCATCATGACATGAACTTGCTCTGGAAAATGAGGAGAATAGAACATTATTGCAGTCTTTTTATTATTATTATTGGAAATAGGATTAGTTATGGACTTAACAATGCTAAAGTCAACAACGAGAGCAAGTTCCCACTGCTACGATATTATTTCACTGTCAAGTTTTCCCTTAAGACTTGACTTATAGCAGTAAATCATTCATATGTCCATATAACATAAAAAATGTGGATAATAATGTACTTAGGAGGAATACATGTATTTCTTAATCCCTTTTATTTCGAGTCAGTGGTGCGGTGTGACGGTGGTGGTGGTGGTGGAAGAGTGACTGACGAGCTAAAACATTTTTATTGTATGGAGAGGAAGGTATGAAGAGACAGGTAATTTGTTTTGAACCTTTCTGGTTTCACCACCTCCGCCGCAAAAATTCTCAGTTTGAAATCTCTCTTTTTGCTGAAAAATATAATAGGTACATTACAACTTTTTTTTTATCTTTTCATCCTCTTAAAAACTCGAGTGTAAATGGAATGCGTGCCGGTTCAATAACAACCAATTTTAGAGAATCCGTATAACCAAAATATGTAAAAACATTAAGAACAGACAGTCATTCTTAATGTGTTTCAAGTTAGGGTTAAAAAGAAGAATAAAAATGACTCCATTCCAACTCCACCTTCAACTCCTGCTAAATATGTACAAGAATCACTTTACAAAATCTTATTGTTTTAGCCTATATGGTTTGTGATATCGGTTTCTTTCTCTCTCTCTGCCTTTTAAAGTTTTTCTTGACAGAAGAGTGACTGATACAAGTTATGGGATTTTAACGCGATATAAATTGCCGTGAATGGAAAGATTATGATACACCACTGCACCGACACAACTGCTACTATATTGCCGCCGCCGCTGCTGCTATGCTGCCGTCACCGCTACACAGTAACTTGGCCATTTACTCGTGTAGGCGCTCTCCTTATAACAAAAATGAAACAAAAAGGAAAGCCATATAAAAAATATTAAATGAAAGGGTATTTAAGATTATATGCTGTGGTGATGAAGCAGTAGGCATGCACTAGTAGCAAACAGAAAAGTGGTGGTGATCATTATATGTAAATTCATTTCTCGGCAGCCTTACTTTTATCGTAAGAGATATAAATCGAAATGAAATGAATCAAGAAAACTGAAAATTTATGTGCGAGTTTTTTTAAAAGTCTTGTGTGTAGCCCGAGTTTTCTATAAATTTTTATGTATTTTATTATACAAGTTATATTTATGTCTGCCTACTGAAGAAACGTAATAGTAATGACTATGCGTGTGCGCGCGATGAGGAGTGGAACAAGTAATCATCATATATTTCACAGCCACCCTATCATTACGGCATTAACACAGAGTCATTTTCAGTTTTGGGATTGATGCTCCTCCGCCACATTGCATCCCATCGCACAGCTTTGATTCAATCCACTTCTTTCATCCACACAATCCAATCCACACTCATACACAGCACAAGGAAAATGAGAATGAGTAAAGTAGTTTTCACTGTGATTATTATTATTATATTAGGTAGCATTTATGTAATACTACTTTACATAGTACTGAGTACTAAGTACTCAGCTCGTGATGTTTTGGCTACTGTGTACTCTTCTTTTCAGTTTTTTTATGAACGTATCATCATTACTGCCATCATCAAAATGCTCATGTATTTCATAATTTGTTCAAGTGTATATCTTATCATCCCTTTGGCCTGAAGGCTTACAAGAAGTAGTATCAGCATCACTATCATTCTATATTATCATGTAGTTTTTATTTAATGCAAATGTTAAGTAAAAAAGATGATGATGATGATGATGATGGAGTAAGGTAAATAATTACCTTTCTCATCATCATTTTACAATCTCCCAGAACGAACTTTAATGGGCTTCAGGCCATTTGTATTGGTGCTACGATAGGGGATAATTTGTGTGCTAACATGAGCCAACACTTTGCACTGGAATGAAGAGAATCCGATATAAAAATGATGAAAGAATATCATGTTTTGTATAAAAGACACTATAATTTCTTTTTTTTCTGCATTGATTTCAATCCACAAGATTAAAAATGGAGTTCAATTTTTCATTTCGTTATGCAAACTGATTTTCTTGCTGAAAGCTGGTCCCAGTTGACTGCATACAATTATTAATATGAATGTGAAATCATACCACTTGTCACCAAAGTTAAATACAAATCTTGAAGAATTGAAGATTGAAATTCATTGCCTGGTAAAAAAAAAATGCATGGTATTATCATTGTCGGGGCGAGTTGATACTGAAAGCCTTTTCGGTGTATTTAGAATTCATTTGATGCACAAAATCCACTTTATTTAATACATTTTTTTTATCATCATCACAGGACCGTGAAAGCGTGAAAGGGGATGGAAAAGTTGGTACGAAGGAAGGGGAAGCACGAGTGGTGATATCATCTTTCAAGTCATCATCTCCTTCTACGCGAGTGCACCACCACCACCACCATCAGCAATATCAACCCACGACAACTAATTCAAATAAATGCATGCCAATTTCCATAAAATCTCCGATAAGTTGGCTGCCAGAGACGTGTTGCAACGATAGCAATGGCAGTGGTGGCTCCTCAAACAGTCGAAACACGAACACGCTTGTAATGCCCGAGCCGACAGCAACAACAAATGCAAGCAGATTATTTTATTGCCCAGAGAAGTACATTGATTTAGAGAACAACACAAACGCAGCAGAGGAAACGGAAGAGTCAAACCGGACAAGTAGAAAGCTACAACAGAAACAACAACGGCAATATCATCCTCACAGTCTGAATCCTGGAAACGAGGGAAACTGTGATTTTTCCTCAGTTTTCTTTGAAGGTCGTACAGGAGGAGGAACAACTAGAAGCTACAAGCAAAAGAAATGCCGGACTCCGGTTGTTTCAAACGCACTAATGTTAAGAGCAGCAAGAAGTGCAAATACAACTCCAGTCGCTTCTTCAAAGCCTTTTCCTATGGACATTGGAGAAATAAGGATAGCACAATCAGTCCCGCAGCAAAATCATCTCTATTTTCAACCCCCGTACGATCATCATCATGATCATCGCAATCTCCAGTACAGCAGCTACAATGATCAGTATGATGATGATAAAGTTGATCCAATTGAGCGAGCTGCAAAAGAGGAAGGGGCTACTCATCGTCGGATACGCAACCAAATTACGGGCCAAACCTATTTATCCGATGGAGCTAGTCTCACATCCCTCGATGGACTTTGTGAGATCCGAGCTTCAACCCCTGTGGAAATTAAAAAAGCATCAAGAGTGATAGTGAACTGCCCCCCTCCACATCACCAAATTTCCGATTCAAGGACTGTGAGCAGGTGTTTGTGTAAAGTGGAAAGGACTTCTAGTCATGAAGAAGTAAGAAATAATAAAAAGCCGTGTGTAATGTTCAATACTTGCGAGCAGGATGATGATCATCATCATCGGACGAGAACGGGTGGAAATAGTAATAATAATGACATTTACGAAAAGTTGATCGACGACTCTTATGGGATTTTAATATGCGAAGATGAAAATGCACCCGGGAAAAATAGAAAAAACTGCAGTAGCAAAAGTATACGCACGGATGGTAACAATGATCCTCATCATTATCAGCACCAAATTGTTAGACTGTCAGATACTAGTGAGCCGAGACGACCTGCTGGAAATCAAAAACTGAAAATTCTCTGTGCCAAATGTCTAGAAAATCACGATCCACTTTTGACCAACTGCGTAGATCCACTGAATATTGTTGATGATAAACTTCATCTTCCTGAGGTTATTGATCACCACAACATTACAAACAATGCTAACAATAATCTGGCAATGCTGCAAAATTGGCAGGAACAGCATAGCCAGCGTCAAATAAGTTCCCCCCTATTTGTCTCAGGTTTCCCGTACCCATACAAACGTGCAGACTCCGAATCAACCAACTATCCCTCTGATACTGAATTTACCTGTAATAATAATCCAGTGGAAGATGACGGCCAATCTTTATCAACACACTTGTCTTCCGCTACATACACAAGGCATTATCACCAACAACATCCTAATTACCAACATAGTCACTACAACCAAGCCCACCACCAACAGCAAAAGCCAACTCAGCTCAGTCAGTTTATCTGGGCAGCATCCACCATGATGCCAAATTCAAGAGGGTGTGATGATGACAGTAGTTCCCGACAAGAATGTCCGAAAGAATTTACCGGTTTGGAATACGTAAGAACTTGGCTGATGGCCAGTCATCCACGTGCCTTTGCTGCTAACAACAACAATAATCAAATTAAAAGGAACGGTATGAGTGGTTATAATAATACGCACCAACACCAACATGATCATCAACTAAAGCAGCAGCAACAACAAGAAAATGATGAAAATAGCGACAAGAAAAGTAGTAGAAATAGCAACAGTAGCCCTCGTCGGTATGCCGCTCACAGACACCGCTTTCAATCTAGAAATGACAAAGGATTGACACCCTTGTCATCATCCGCCGCTTCAAACAGCAATAAAACCATAATCCCCTTTAAACAAAAATCTGCATGTGACAAGACAATTTCAAAGAAAAAGAGATACCGACAGCTTGAAACAAGACAAAGACCTATAGGTCGTGGCGCCTCACCTCCAGCAAAGGAACTTGATGCAACAAGCAATAATTTGAATCGTAATGTCGATCCTTTAAATAGAATTAATGCCACCACTGCTACCGCAAGCCCTTTACAAGCAACATCAATGACGACCCTTAATCCTACCACAAACACTAACAGGGATGATTGTGCTGTGGTTGATACTTCATTGAGTAATAGATTTCTTCAGCCACCACCTTCGAGGAAACAACACCCTGTATTATTGTATGAATTTTATGATATGAGACCTAGAGAAGAACAACAGAAGCCGCTGACAGCTGCCCCCCATAAAATATGTCGAGACCAATTAGACTTATTCCACAAAGAACTTGAGACAGTAGTGTGATTAGAAAT
>JAHZMZ010004090.1:0-13520 GCA_027743805.1 Lepidocyrtoides sp. E14 | reverse complement strand
TTGATTTTGATATTTTATATTGCAAACTACAAATGCAGTACACAGTATTAGTGATTATTGCGAGAGGATATGACTTGAAAATTACCTTACCATAAAGTTCTTTATCGTTGGCATGAAGTATCAGAAAAAATGACAAAGTGCATTCAAAATTGTTCATTACGTTGATATAGTTTTGAAATTCAATTTAAAAGTGATTCCATTAGTAGTCACTAGTCAAATTCTACAAAATTTCTTGCGTCAAAACAGTCTAATTTATTTGCCAAAACACTTCTTAAAAAGATATTTATGTATACTTTATACGAAATTTTTAAAATCATTTTCACTGGCTGTAAATACACTGACACAAGCAAGAAAGTGCTTTACAAAAACGAAAAACAAAAAATGTTATTAATCATTGTTCCATTGTGCAGGCTATTTATCATTTTACGTTCCCAACTTCCCAATGAGCATGACTCATATTCCTCCTGTCACTTTGAATCCTTATGAGCATAAATTACCTCCAAATGCCATTTTCATATAAATAGCTTTGACGTATTATGCATTTTTAGCAAGAATAAATGTTCATAACGCTTTTTACGGGCCCATTTAGCATCTTCTTTCCTTTCAAGGAAAAGAACCTTTTATCTGTATATTTTCCCTTTCATCTCAAGTGATTTAATACATTTGTCATGAAGATGAGTGTTGAGGGAAAAGCGAGTGCTGAGAAATTTATAAAAAACAGAACGAATAACTGCATTAATATTTCATGGAGAAAAAAAACATTTAAATAAAAGTGTTTACTTTATGAGCACCTACTCACATAGTGTTTTAAAATATTAAGACTAGAAGAAACGAAACCATCAAAAATGCAAACGCCATTTCTTTATTTTAAAATTCAGCATGTTTTGAGAAAACAAGGCCAAAGAATAGATACTAGAGCTAGTTATTGCGAATTATGGTGTGCATGATGACGATGATGATGATGATGATAATGCTCCTTAGACCAGCCACTTGAAAAAAAGCTTCCTTTTTATATGTATCTCAATAGAATTTTAAAGAAAACAAAAGAAACTGTTTAATGTTCTTGCAAACATATAGATGACGATGTCTTTTTTTCTCAGTCTGATGTCTGTTTTCCTTTTCTTTTTTTTTGTCTTTTGTAATAATAGCGTGGTGCCTTTGTGTTACCGCTTCAAAGCAATATATTTTTTTTGCACAAAGCATGCTCATGTGGAATCTATCATCGTATGCTGTTGTATCTTTTTCCAGTAAATAAAAAAGTCTATCTAGACAAAAAAAGAAAGCCATTATAATCATCCCCACCACCACCACCACCACCATCATGCACAACACATAATGTATAATATTTTGCCGGGCATGTTGTAAAAGTTAAAGTAAAAATGTCATATCTATCATAAACTACACGAACATGTTTGTCAGACCATCATCGTCTCTTTTTTTATTATTATATGAATTTATGGCGAAGACAACTGAGATGATGACGATGACGACAATGATATTCCTTTTTTGCTACTATTTTCAGCAGAATTTGTGTGTGGGAACATAACGAAGGAGAAAGAAAAACGTCTTTTATTTATGATTATAATGTCCTTTGTAAAGGAGTTTTATGTACTTGTCATATTACATGTGTATATTTCCTCTTTCTTATAGCGTGACAGGAGATGGACTGACACTTTTGGAAATGGCTGTAATTCAGGGGAACCAACCACTTTTACGCTTACTACAAACTCATGGAGCTGCTGAAAATCAATATCGTACGTTAAACTTGCATTTTCATCTATTTTTCCTCTTCTTCTAAGCCATGTGTGTAGAAGATAATAATATCCTTGTTCCTTTCAAGTTCCATTCTCTTCTTATTTTGAGTATTTCTTCTCTAGTTTAGGGAAGTAGTGGGAAAGATAAGCGATAACAGGACAATGTAGTATAAAACTATGCATGGAAAATGGGAGGATAAGGGATAGCTATGTTTTTATATAGTGAATTTTGGTTACATATAACGACTAGCAGCACAGTAGTAAAAACAAAGATAAAAAAACGTACCTACGCAATATACAGACATAATATACTATTCAGTGGCATCACGTATTTTTTCTCTTTTTTTTGTGGGTTTTCCCTCCAAACCAACGATAAATTAAAAAGCTAAAAGTCAATGCAACTTGGAAAAGTATAATAAAAAACGTTTTGTCAGGTTTGGCGTGACGTATTATAATATGGAATGTGGATGTTACCTTTATCTGTACCAAAATCACAAAATATTTCATAACCGAAAAATTCTTTAACATAAAAGCAAGCGTTCAAAAGAAAATTCTCTTTGTTTTATGAATTGAGAATATGTAAAATACTAACCTATCTATATTTTCTTCTTTTCTTTCATCTTTGAGCTGATGAAAAGACAAAATAAAATGCTTTTCTCTTTGTTCGTTCGAGTCTTTAATACATACCAGCTTAAGCTTAGTATGCAGGGTGGGTACTGGGTACTTTCCTAGGAGTTTCTTTTGTAATAGAATGATTTTTCAAAATCCATAAAAAGACAATGGATCTGAAGTAGTTAAGGTGTGGAGAGACAATATTTATCTGTAGAATTTAAACTAAAATTGGCAAATAGGGATCACTTTCATCAACAGCCAATATGGGGGTTCAAAAACAAAAAGGTTTTTATGTGTGGGCGTACAGGAATTGAAGAAAATTGTGTAGTTGTATAGTTAAGGATATGCCTACGGAATGAATGCCTTTATTACTTTTGAAGTGAATAGAAAACACATCATTATGTGCTTTAATGTTTTTCTCCATTAGTCTACTGGTAATAAAAAAAGCCAGTCACTTTTGACTTTTGTAGGCTGACAGGGAAAGTCAGATGGATTAGAGCTTGAGTGGCGGAGTCTAGAAGAAGGTCTAAGGTTTTACTGTGTATTTGTCAGGGAGTGTAAAAAGATGTATGAAATGAATGAATGGTTTATTTATTTACGTTGGGTGGGTGGCCGTTCTTCTTTTTTAGGGTCACATTGGTAGTTGTTTACTTTGTAGTAAGAACAGAGAATAAAAATAAACTATGTTTGTTTGTCAAAGTGCACCGGTTTGCGACGAATTAGACTATGATGGCTGGTTTGCAGGAATATATTTCACATAAATTATATAAATAAGCTGAATTAAGTGTGATGAAAAAAACAGGTATAAAAAATAGAGTTAGGTTTTTGATACAAGAAGAGATAAGGCACTTAATTTATCCACGTGGTAGATTACATACTTTAGAGAGTAAATGCATGTTAGTAATTCCTGTAATACTTATATTATGCTAATGTGACGACACACGTACACAGGAAAATAGCATGCTCAATTACGTATGCATCAGCAATGAGGACTGAGACCTGTTTTCATGTTTTACAACCTATTTCCGGTACTCCAGTTGTAAATTGGAATGGTGTATAAGTTGTAAAAGGATGAGGAAATGGTTCTATTTGACAAGACTGGCCAGCATATAACGCTGATCAAAATTAGCACGTTTGTTTGTTTATCTGTGCCATTAATTTCTTTTCTTTGCGCAGTCCTGTCCCGGTTTTTTTGCCGTAAAAGTTACCGTGTCACAATTGGGTTGGTAGCTAGGTCTAGATGTGTCAGTTGACATTGTCAACCACAAATGACAATTACAATTAGTCCTGTCTGATAGCAAAAATAATCTTGTGACACCTTCAAATGTTTGTTTTTAAATGTATGTCTTGTTTACCCTTAAGGCCTTAACGCATAATATGTATTTAGTAAAAACTATAAAACTTTTTAAAGCAGCTTGAATAAATCTTCAACTAAAAATTACTTAGGGCAAGTGTCTACGTAAGTTTGGAGAAAAACGAAAAGGTGTACAATTAGTGTGCTTATTTGCAGTTACACATTGCTCATTAGTCATTAATTTATCTCTACGAAAAATTACGTAACATTTTTGTACCTCAAAAACTTTTTGTTTCGTTCTCCCATTATGTTTCACATATTCTTATCTATTCACTTCACAACACAAGAAGTTAATTAAAGAAAAATATTTTTGAACGTAACATACATGGCATATGGTATACGATTGAGACAAATATTTTGTATGAAAATAGCACAAGCGCCTTATTATTATGCGAGGAAATATCATTGCACTTAAATTCATATTTTATTCACATTGAAGTAGATACGAAATTTGTTCCAATGGAGTGAATATATTGACTTCACATGCATGGTTCTATTCAACTGCTGATTTAAAGATCAACAAAAGTGTGCCATGTCATCATCATCCATCATGTTCGACGTTCTTTACTTTGTATGTACTAGAAACGATGTAATTAGAAAAAGATTAAAACGCTCTAGACTCCAATTTATCCTGACAGAAATGACGATATGAGTATGAAGACAAACTTTATTCGCAAAAATAATAATAAATATATATAAATTAACTTGTGCAACTCGCAAAAGTAAAATGTGTCAGCAGCGAGTTGATTGCATGATCATACAATTGTGAATTCCCTAACCTTTCCTCGTCTCGTCAATTTTCTAGTTACCCAGAAAAATATGTACCTACGCAATCCTACAATCACTCCTTCAATTATTCATTCATTTATCATTCACCCAAAGCATTAATCATCCTAGCGATCAACCTTTTTCCCTTTAAGAATCCATTTTACTTTCTTATTACTTGCTTACATTACCCCGCCACCACAAAAAAATAACACGTTTTCCTTTTTCCTTTGAAGGTGCAAAACCTGTATCCGACCAACTTCATAACATGGTACAAGAGGCTGAAAAGATGTCTGAATTGTTGATGACACGCATCCTGAAATGCTCTACATTTGGAAACCTAACCACCGCCGAGCTGAAAGAGCTTGAAAAAGAATTCAATATGTGGGAGAAGAGGTACAAGCGATTGAAAAAGATGAAAAGTTCCTATTCTCAAATTCGTAAGTTTAACTATTTACTTTCTGAAAGTATATTATAATGCAATACAAATTGTAGAAAAGGATTACAGGAAAATTGGTCGACAAAGGGTATATGGCGAAAGCATAATAATAGTAATAAATGTGTTACCTTTCTACAAAAATTAGACTGTCTGCTTCTTTACTTTTTTCAAAGTACACCGACTTTTTTTACTCGTGTATTGTCATGCTAGAGTCGTTCCATACTAGCGAGATGACTGGATTAGTAAATACTGCACATTCCACAATACAATTTCTAAACTAAGCAATAAGCATCGATCAAAATAATATGGAAGAAATTTCAAAAAATATCTTTTCCTAGTAAGTAGAATGGAATATTCTTTTTTCATTCTTCGAATTCGCGAATAAGTATACGTTATTTGCTAGGTATGTCTTATAATTTAACATTTTTTCATATAATTTTTTGTTCCAATGATCAAAGGAAATAAGTAGAAAATACTTGTCTTTTGCTACCAGTACCATTTTCCCATAATCATATAGACAAAAGGCAATTTCCATACTTTTGGAAATTTCATAACAGAAAGTTCAGTTAGAGAGAAATGACAAGAGTACGAAATATGATGATAATTCTGACGGTGAGGACGAGGATAAGGATAATGATAGGTTCATGTTGGTGAAACTCGTGAGGTCTATTAGAGAGAACTGAGGTGAGGTGAAATGCTGTTCAAATTGTTTACTTAGGCAAGCCAAATATATATCATCACCTTCACACAATCATCGATCGTCCTCTCCTGTTACTGGTGTGCCATCGAGAAAAGTTTTATTCTCAAAGTTGTAACAAGATTATCAGTTATCTCTGAGTCTGAGGAGTCAAATCCATAGAACGTACATTGTTATTAAATACATACATACGCATAATATTTTTTGCCTTCTTGTAAAAAGACATCCGTCTGGGACTACCGACAACAGCATTTCATTCATATGATTTATTCCCCAAACTGCCAAAGTGTAGTAGCATGACAATAAAAAGGAAAGTGAGTGAGTAATAGTTAATTTAATTCTGCTTGACACATAACTCTCTTTTCTCTGTTGTTGTGCAGGACCACCGGAAGCAAACTTGCTCGTCTCTGTGGACGTGATCGGCAACTCTGGAGTGAGACTAAAAATCTGCGAGGACAGCACCAGCAAAGAGAAAGTTATCTTTACAAAATATCGAAGTAAGTTTACGCGACTTTTCTTCTTCTCTTGTGTTGTCATCCATATAATTGCATATCATGTGGTGATTAGCTCAACCGATCTTCTGTTAGGAATAACAATAATATAAGATCTCTAGCCTCTAGTTCCATGTCGCAGTTCATTTTGCCCAAGGAAAATAGATGAGCGTATCATTACAGGAGTTTATATATATCTTTTCAGTTTAAATTACACGAGACTGGCAGCAACTCACTGTTTTGGTCTGGTTTTAAAAAAATGCAATGAGAGTTAAAAGTTTGCAATAGTAAAAAAGGATGAGGAAATCCGTCAACTGATATTCTCATGTAAATTGACTACTAAAATGGATATCTTACATCATGTCAGATTGCGTAACCAAAAGGAAGAACAAAGTGTGTAGTAAAAACCCACCAAAACGCTTGAAACAAAGTTTGTGTGCTACATGCACAAATATGTACATGTGTTTAGGTATTATTAGGTGAAGTAATTTTGAAACTAGCTACTGGCAAGTATGAGTGAGATAAAGATATATAAATAGTTATCCCCGTCTTTATTGTACCCCGAGGGAATTAATGTTGAAGTAAAAGGTTTCCTTGCTAGATACATAATATATTGTATGAAATGATGACAGGATAGGATGAGATTATATCGGGTCACGTCATTCATGCCAAATTGGATTTAGAAGTGTGCAGAATGTCACAGGATTATATCGTTATAAAATTGTGTAGAGTATGGCAGAGTGACAGAAAAATTATAAACTACTTTTTTGTACGTAAGTATACTCTTAGTATCGAGTATATGAATATGAGCCCAAAAGGTTCTAACAAAAAAGGAAGAAGAGGCAATTAAGTGGGAAAAATTTATTTCTGAAAACTTGCACCTTTCTAGTTAAGATACAATGTATGGTGTAGTAAATCATGTAGGAAGAGATAATGTGTATGCCCAAAATCTTATTTAAAAGTTTTTGTTCTATCTGCGTATGTTTGCTAATATCTTTTTTGTTTCTTTCCTGTTGTCTGTTTCATCCATCTTGCTCAACAAACACTTTTTGGGCACACCGTCACCATTATCATCATGATGATCGACATAAAACACCTGAAAACGCATTATTCTCTTTTGTGTTCGCATCATCACACTTCCACCCCCCACTTTCTAACACGCGCCGTTTCTAGTTGAGTGGAGTCCTTCGGAAAAGTTTTCACGTGAGAATACCAGTGGAATTGAAATTTTCGATCTCAAAAAGTTGGAGACTGTGGTCAACTTTCTTAAGCCGGGCTGTCGTTACTTTTTCCGAATTGCATTTGGAAACTTCCAAGGCTATGGAAAATTCCAAAATTGTACTCCGTTCTCAGTCGTACCCTCCTGTAAGTTTATTCGTCCGTGTATAAATCATACTTGCTCTTCTTCTTTTGAACAAGTCAAAATTTCACTCTGCCCCCACTCGTTCTGCTAAAAAGTAGTAGCTTTTGTCTTTTGCTTCCTAATGCAATTAGAATTTGCACTAGAGCAATAATATTGCTTTTAATTACTTACAGTAGTGTACTAACTTGTACCATTAATTCACACTAATTCACATGCTACAGAATGACCCTTGTTTTGACGGCTGTATAAAAACGTGTAAAAATGAATGAATTGTTTATTGCTTTCCATCGTCGTTAAAAAAGCTTGGAGAGATGTTCACGGTGCCAAACCACGGTACACTGGGAAGGAGCATATTTTTGATGACATTCTTACCCATTTAAAGTCCACGCTGTCAGACTCGTCTTCAGAGATGGTGAGTGCCAGCAATAAGGATGTAAGCAGCGCGTCTGCAACCGGTCACTACAATCATCAGGCAAAAAAGGCGCAGAAAAAGTTGTCAATTAAGACACTCTTTTCTACTCCCAAGTTCCAAAAGTCCTTTACAAGGTAAGAGAAAACTATCAACAAAAAAATACAATAAAAAGAGAGAGTTACGCCAACACCAAAAAAGCATTCATTCTCTCCATCTTGCCTTTAGACGTAAGCTTTTGTCACAATAAAGAGAAGAAATGCAATTAAAACTTTAATGTGTTAAAATCACTCTCTTATATCTTATTTATAATGACCGTGCTGAAATATGAAAATTTAATTATCCTTTTTCCAGGGGTTTTTTCTTGAGTTGCGTTATCTACTGCGAGAACAAAATTTTAGTAACTTTAGATGACGTTCTTCCAGTACTTGAAATTGATGAAACTTTTCCGGGTGCTGTTCACAAAGACTTTCACTGGCTACTCAAGGTAAAATTTAATGGCAGCTCACCTTTTCTCTAAAAATATAAATGATTTTGATGTAGAATGTAACCACATTATTATTACTTTCACAAGCGTACACTAAAATAGCACGCCATGACGTCAGATTCCCCCTTTTTAAATTAATCAAGCCGTCACCAGTAGTTGTAAAAATAGCAATTGCATAGCCTTTCTTTCAGTTTTAGGTAGTTTTTGGGTTTAAATAATAAATTGGTCCTTTTTGAAAGCACGCTTTTCATGGCAAAATTGGAAAGCAGTGAGTGGTGCTGGTCCATGTCTTTACACTTTTTGGTTCTTGTAGCTGTTTACATTCTAATAATAGAAATTATCTTAATTTTTAATTGATTTTCTCAGAATTTTCTGGTTTCACCCTTAAAACTTTGAAAGTCAAGACGTGTTTATTTTACTCTGTCATTCTATATTATTCAGTGTTGGTGAAAAACAGCATCATATTTCTAACTTGGTTGTATGTATATTGCTCTTGGCTGTGTTTTTTATTCATTGTGATTGTTGTTCATTCAGTTGAATTAAATTGCGTGAGACATGCGGATTTTATGGGTAGCTTTACTACACTGCACTCCTGCTTTCTTTGTTACATTTTCTCATCCATATTTACTTGTTTTATTCAGGTCGCTTGCAACTGGGAAGATGTCAAGTATCTCAAGCAAGAGATGGAGAAGCCTGCGAACGCCTCCACATTCCATACCAGACTCAAAATGCTTAATGCAATCATTTCAATGCAGGTGAGTTCAAGAAGTTAAAGCAAAAAAGAAGGAAAGCAAGAAAAAAGCATAAATGTAGCCATAAGTAAACGAGCGGATTCGAAGGATTAAGTTATCTAATTTATTGTACGTACGTACGTATTTTCCCTTTCTTGGTTTGTAAGTTTTGTTTTCTCTTTTACTTTAAATTGTAAATACAAAAACGAGTAGCGAGATGTATGCCAAATCAAATACAAAATCCATTCTTTTGCTATCAAAAATCATTTTGCACTGACATTTTACCACTGTCACATGCAATCATTTTGGGCTTCACATTCGGAAATTGTAAAAGCGGAAAATAAAGAAGGAACGTGGATATAAACAGCTAATAAAGCAAAATCAAGAAATAGCGGTACAATTCAAAACGTGAATTTTTATTCATCTTTCTCCAGAAGCAAATAAAAGTTATTTGCTCCAAGCTGTGTAATTTAATTAAAAACAAAGTTTTCTCCAGGCTTAAGATGCACCTAGGTAGACGGATGTACATAAAATATCCACCGTCATAATTGCGGTTTTGAAAGAAGCCAGTCTGCTTCCAAGACTAGACTACGTAAAAATAAGGAGACTAGACTTTTGGCGCTAGACAGACAAGCAGAAAGATGATGATGATGCATTTGAATATGAGAGAAAAGCATGCTACTATACTGGAAGGAAGAAAACACTAGTTTAGTTTGATTTAGCATGCATATATGCATGCACGTAAGAAATTATTCCAGTATGAAAAATGAAATAATGTCATGTCTAATCCATTGTGAACAATCAGCCACCCGAATATTGCCACATTTGTTCGTTGTTTTTTTTTACAATTTTAATACAAAATTCTTACTACATGGGTACTGTTTTTCTGCTTTTTCCGTTCAGTTCTCAGTATTTTATTTGGCGAAAGTGAAAGGCAGGGTAGATATATAAAGAATGAACAGACGAACGGAAACGACGAAAACAGCATGTGCCTGTTATAAATCATGGATATGCCTGATAGCTACTTATTGAATTGGTTTTACTGGTACTAGTATATGCTGCTAATATTATATGTAAATCAGACTTGACTCAAATTCAAGCACATATATTTTTTGTCTGTGTGAATGTCATCATGAATATTACGTTATGGCTCATATAATTTATTGATGGGGAAAATCTACTGACTGTAAAAAGTGACAATGACGTGACCGAACGGTTGAATACTTTAGGCTAAATACATAATAAAAGCATACTACTCCAATAAAACAGCATTATTGCGACATGAATGTAGATTTGAAAGGTTTTCTAGTAGGAGATATTGATTATTATGGGAGGTGAATTTATGTGGCTAGCCCACAAATGTATTGGAGTCATTAAAGTATTTTATGTGAAACGTTGATCTTTTCCTTTTTATTAGAATACTCTGGGGATGGAAGATCTGGGTCGACTTTACTACAAAACACTGCGAGACGACTCAAACAGCGTCGTGTTCATTAGTACAATAAACTACCTGAGAACGACCAAGGTTGTTTCAGCACTGAATGTAAGGTGGACCCCATTGTTCAAGCTCACCAACCGGAAGTTCCCCGATCCCGCTTGTGATATGTTGATGAGCACCATAAAAGTATGAAATTGCTCCTAATATGGTGGAAAGAAGCACTATTTTTAAAGGTAGATTCCAATTACGTATTTTGATGAGTCGTTTTCAATGATAATCACTGTATCGGATTGTTTTTCCTACTGTAACAGGAGCAGATATTGTACCACCAGGTGAGCAACATTCCACTAGGGAAAGGACTGTATTTAGGTTACCTCAAACTGGCAAGCTCAGTTGATCTTCTGAAAGTCATTGTACCGACAAAATCGCCAAATATGCTTCCTCACGTGAAAGTTCGGGATAATCCACATGTTTCAAGGTAAATGGTTTTATTATGTTTCTTTTACTGCTGGATGTGTGGCTTGTAGTTATTACTCTGTGTATGATGTTTCCTTTGTGAAAAATAACGAGAGCGTTGCAAAGTGTGAAATGGCCAGTAAAGTGTAGATTACCTATATTATTGTGCAAGGAGATGCTAGAAAACGTGCAAAGGAGAAAAGAGCGTTTTTATTGTCTCTAAACGAAACGGATTTTCTTGTATATTTTTTGTTGCTTTTAGTGAGGAATGGTTTGCCCTTCAAAATCTTGTAAAGTCCAAATCCCTTGATCTCCTTTCCTGTGAGCAGCAAAAACAGCAGCAGCAACCTGAGAATGGAACAACGGCCAAAAGTAGCAAGGCAACTACAGCTTCTGACTCGGAAAGTGAAGGATCGGATTCAGTCCGGTATTCCGAAGCTCAAGACATGTTTAGAAAGGAAGTTAGTAGTAGCTTTAAAAAGTTGCTGACGCTTCTCGAAGTTGACGACAATTCCTCCCTTGGTCACAGGTAAAAAAACGAGCAAAAAAACAAAGTTGAGTTGTCAGAGCACAAAAAAACCTTGTAAACTTATTTCATGGGGAATTGAATTGAATATTAAATATTCATTCATGCGTGCCATGCATGCGTACGTTGTGTACCTGACTCTCAGTCAGTTAGTTTGCCGGTCCGCCGGTCGTGATGGGTTGCTTGGCTTGAACTAGTTGAACTTCATGTATGTTTCATTATTTTGCCAGGATTTACAATACTGAAGTGATCGAAGTGAGCTCAACTGTCTCTCTGTTAGTTGTGTTACCGTCCGTGGAAAATGTTTGTCTTGTTGCTGGACAGTCTGACAAACTTCTTCACAGAAATGATCTCATTGCCCTACCAATTCAGGTACGTGCAGAGTAAAAAAGTGTATTTTTATGTATGCAAATTATAAACCACGCAAAAGAATTTTTTTGTAATATAGTTTAACTGTTTTATTTTTACCTGTATATTTTCTTAGGTTTTTGAAGTGGTCCATTTATGTACATATCAAAATGAGTTTATATCGCGTTATGCAAGACTGTCGACTATGTTAGAAGTGGCAACTATTTTAGCCCATCACACTCAACGAGAGGTATATAGTTACATATTATCATGAATATTTTGAAATACCTTCTTTAAGAACTTTAATGTCAAAGTATTATCATTTTTCTTGACTTTTTCTTTATAAATCTTAGGCCTTTTCATCAGACGAACTTGCCACAGCAAAGCATCGTACCATTCTCGTGAATGATTTGCAAATGAAAACAGACTTGAACTGGAAAAGTTCTCGTTGGGTGATGGATTTGGTAACTTTGGCTCGAGCCAAGGATCCAGGTGTTCTTCCCGTACAACAAGCATTTGCTCAAAACGTTGCAAAAACATCATCAGATTCAATAGCCTCCATCATGTCAGCAGATGCTACCCTGGTCAGTAATGAGAAACCTCCCAGTGAAGACTACGTTCCCTCGCGTCAGGATCAGCATCTTAAAATTGGCGTAACTAATCTCAAGTGTTCACGTAGTGAAAATATTCTCGCTACCCTGGGTCAACAACATCATCATCACCATCATCACGGTGGAAAAGAGCACGCGGATAGCTTTCTCAATCCCCCTGAATACCACTCTAGCCAGCCAGACTCTCTTGCCTCCCCCCACAAATTCACATCTGTCGTCACCCCGAACAAGGAAATATCTTGTTCCAATACAAGTACAAATGTTGGTGATGGTCAAGAACACGGTAATAGTTGTAGTGGCCCCAAAGCTGCTTTTGCATCAGGGCGATTGAGCTATGCTTCTCACTCACAAAGTGAAACTTCCATATCAGTTTTGGCTACTCAATGTGGCAGTCCTTCTTCGGGCCCCACACACTTTTACAGTCCAAGCCTTCATAATCTCTGTAAAACTGGTTCGGATTCGGAAGGAAGTCTTCATACTGCTACTGGCGCTGCGTCAGAGGAAGGCTCCGCGGGAGGACTCCTCCCAGGACAGCAGGCAGACAATGTGAGTCAGTTGTCAGTGAACATGAGTGAGAGACTGTCAATTTCCAGTACTAATGTAAACGGGTCTTCACCTCTGCCCTCCAGTTCACCAATCCCTTTAGATTTTATCACCACTCAAGGGCTTATAATCAATAATCACAATAGTCATCAACGACAGTCGTCCTCTTCATCATCAATAGTTTCTGAGGCGAGCGATGCAAACGCCGCTTTAATTACGTCACTGACATCATCGACAGCGTCTAAATCGGGCGTTATAGTTAGACCGCTACCAACGACCACAACAACAAGCGCTACTGTGCTGGAAACGACATCATCTAGACAAACTAAAATCGTAGCTGTTTATGCTGCGTATCCCTGCGGGCTAGCACCAGGAACCTGTGTTCGTCTTCAGATTACAAACCATACGACCGCAAGACAGATACTGAATTTACTGGTGAAACATTTAAGCGCTGCGGTTTTGGCGAGAGGAATGGATGGACCAATTTACGATAATT
>JAHZMZ010004088.1:0-19809 GCA_027743805.1 Lepidocyrtoides sp. E14 | reverse complement strand
AGAAGGGTTACGTTTACCTATACATAAAGCAATAAAGTTTGAGAGTAAAACTTTCAGTCATGTCAATCTCATGTGAAACAGTGCAATGGTTTCATAACTGGAAATTTACAAACATTCAATAGCTTTTCACTCATGATTTAAAGTAATTGGTAATAACCAAATCATTTGTGACTTTCAATCACTTGAGTTACTATTAGGTTATTCAATTTTAAGTACATTTCAAGTTAATTGCAATAAAAATTGGTTATGATTCCAGTTTTAGTTGCATTTTGTTTCGCATACAAGTGTATCTGCTGAACAAATTTACTTCTGTTCTAACTCTTGTTCAGTTTTGATTGATTGAAAAGTTGCCAATATTGTTGAAGTTGAACTTTCAAACCAAAGTTCAATACTTTCAATTAATATCGCTACTAGCTAGTCACAACTCACAAGTCATGTGAGCATGTTTGAGGTTATTGTATAAACACTACATTAAAATATTTTTAAATATGATGCTCGAACGTTGAAACTGACCTATTCACTATTGGGAAAGTAATCGTAATCAATTTTATTTTAACGCTATGCAAAGAGCGAAAAAGTATGATATAACATGATAACGATATACGATATATGAAGGAAACTCAAATTAGACCTGCTTGCGTAATCATTAACATTGCAAAGTTGTTGTTTTAACTTTTTACGTAAGATGATAATGATAAAATTTATCTTGCTTGATTTGTTTAATATACCTCCATGTACAATGAAATAGAAAAGAAGTAATAGTAAATGCTCTGGAGAATTTTGCACGGTTTACTAGCGCACCTATTGTAATGTACTATTGCGTCTTAAATGCCAGATGATATATACAGGTCAGAATCTGCAAATGTATAAGATGGAAGCAAGTTTGCAGGATATCAGGTAATTATTAAATCATAGTCTACTTTTGCAGCTGTATAATGTGGCGTATTGTGAAGAAATATTCTCTGTGCATTATGCATTCAATAGCCTTGAAATTTTAATAATAAATACAATTATGAAATACATGGAAGTATTTACACCGTATTATACGGTTCAAGTACCTTATAAGCTCGTTTATAATAGAAAATATGGAGAAAGACTGGCTTACACAACAAAACTGTGGATATGCAATGTAATTGTAGATATAAATAGGTTGAAATTTAAGTTGTGGAACATAATATCGTTAGTATAGATTACACAATAGTATCCAGTTTTTCACGTACCCAAGCAATATTTGATAATTATACAAGTGATTTAAGTTTAACCTTTCAGAGAGAGAGAGAGAGAGAAAGGTGCAAATGCCAGACACCAACATATTAATCAGATGCCGACGAGGATTGGAGCAAATTTCTTAAACTGCTTTGTTGTTGCTAAAGTGCCAAAATAAACTTGACCCAGGGCTGATATTTGGTGTAATCATGAAATTTTCGACAACTAAATATTTCAATGAATGCAAGCATTTATAAAAAAATGTATTCGCAGTTTTTGAGCGATCATTTTGATTAATTTCTATTGGTCAACTTATTTGTAACATCAACCTTGACACTGAATTAAAATTTTAATGACCCAATAAAACCATTTTATATAACTGTAAGCAAGAAGGGGATAAGTAGATTTGGCAATTTGAGGTAAAAGATTAGTAAAATAATATATAATTATTCATAATGCCTACTTTGATTGAACGATCTTGTCAAACAGCCCAGCAACAAAAAAATTATCGCCTCTTATCGTGATGTAACCTTTTTTTTGTGTCAGACATGACCTTTGTATTATTGATAGCAAATGATATTTGGGATGTTTAAAATTACATAGAGAAGGTAAATGGGATAAATTAAAACATTTTGACTGCACCGATCTATATTTGAGTTAGTCCAGTGCAGTGGTCTGATGGTCCAGTGTAATCCAAATCTCTTGGGGTTGGTAGTGATCTGTCGCCTACGAAGTAAGTCAGTAGAAGAAATGAATAGGATTATTATCTGACACAGGAGATTAAAGATTTGAAGGCCAATTCATCCATTTATCTGCATTTATCCCAATTTTACTGCTACCGCGGGCGGACGTATGAATGAATACGGTCGCATTTTTGCTAGCATGCTGCAAAAATATTTATTTTACACAACTTGCGTCAAACGGCGCATCTTTTCATACTTTTGAAGTTTGATTCAATGGTAGATTTACCAGATAAATTCATTATTTTTTTGACAACATATACAATTTCGAAGATTTTTAATGAAACACATTAGTCACCTAATTCAGCAATTTTTTATATTGCAGATATGAAGTTGTACTGCGCAGCAGCTTTGTGTAAATGCATGATTTTCGCATTCATTGCAAATAAATTGCAGGCACTTATCGCTACATATTTTCTTGTATAGTCATCAGTTTTTATTAAAATGGACCATTTATTTAAACTCTTCTATGACCGCACTGTTTTCATTAAGTGTATTTAAAAAATGGTTGAAATCAAGATGAGGTGTTATATGAAAGTAATTTAACTTCTTTCGATCAATAATCAATATTGTTGTAAGATAAAGTCATAAAATGACACCATCTTATGAATGGAAATGCTGCAAAATGTTTCAATTCATACATAATGTACGCATAATTGATAATAATATATATTGGTCTGCATTTCTTGGTCATGCATGAGGTTTTACAAATGACATTTTATATTTTGTACATTCATGTTCTATATTATAATTCAACGTAATTTAACTAATAAGCTTTTTTTATCATGTTCCCACTCATTCACACCCACAGTTTACAGCACTGCTGGACAGGACAGATTAGCACAACAAAGACAATTAAGAAACAGCACTGCAGCTTATACCTAAATGCTCTCCATTCGATTAGGGTGAGATTGGTGGTATGGTATTGGTGGGTGTTGTTGCAAAACTATGTCAAGTCAGCAGAAGTTATCATCTTTCCGTCCTAATCATCATCATCGCCCATTAGTCAAAGTCTAGTTTATACAAGCAGATATATAATTTGTTGTTGCATGTAAAAAGATGAAGTGATTAGGAGTAAAGGATTGCTAAAAAGCAAATGAAAATAAATTGTATTTAAAAAGTACATTAAACATATTTTTACGACTGACTTGGCAGAGAGCAGACAATATCTGTAAATATGCCCGTTTGTTATTGAGACGTATGTACTTATCATACTGGAGAAAATTGAGATATAGAATAAAATGATTTTGAAAAAAATATATTACGTCTTAATTTATTAGCTTTGTTTGTGTTAGTTATAATAAGTGATATTATTTGTTTTTTCAATGACTTGACGCGATGAAAAAAGTTACCAGTAGCCACTAATAAAAGAATAACAGACAGTCATACATATGTAGAAGGACATGCGTCGTCCGTTTTCTGTTTACAAGCTTGATAACAACGTGTCAAAAATTAAATGTAACATAAAAGTGATTTATTAAGATTGTTACGTCACACATATTCTATTTACCCTGTCCGTATCCACCCTTTCTATCGGCTAGCCGCCGCAGGCAGATCTAGCAAGAGTTTCGCCTCTATCTACGGACAGGGTAAATAGAATACATACTATGCACCATTTGCACTGAATAACGTAACATAACATTATCGACTTATTGAGTTTTTGTTAGAAAACATAATGAAGAATTATTTTACGTAAGTAAGTATATGGACACTTCTTATTTATTTATTTCCAGCTAAAACAATTATGGTGATCATCATACGTTATGGGTGTCTTTCTCTTCTCTGTGAGCTGTTTCAAAATGAAACTTTCAAATTCAAGAGCAATCGGAGAGCACTTGGCTTCTAAATAAAATGCATCGCATCAATTATGATTACTATGTTAAAACTTAAAAAACTTGAAAAGTTTGAAATCATAATATTCATATAGAGATAATTCATAGTTGCACATACTTTTTTAAAAGGACGTATTTTTGGGATGAATTATATTTGCTCTATTTAAAAAACCAAACTTCCGATTCTCCTTTAAGCGTTCAAAATTGTGATACAAAAATTTTATACGCATTAACGTTCAACCTGTAAACAACAAAGCACTCACTAACTCACCACTCATGTGATCCCATTTTAATTGGCATTTCGGAAAGTTCATTGTGTTGTTATACATACTATAGTAAAAGAGATCATTAATCATAGTTCATTCATATCTAAAACAATGTTTATATAATTGTGTGTACTCATCGTCATTTGTTCGTTCATGATTGGAAAAACTTTAATGAACTAGATAATCTGGAACCCTAGCACTATAATGTAATGTAAAGGTCACTACCGCTTTAAATAAGTATACCATGCACAAAGCAAAAAAGGTGGTTTTTGTTTGCGCACCTTCTTCTAGATTATTTTGTAAGCTTTAATAATTTACATGCCTTTTAACATGAGGCATGCTTCCATATTTGCACAAGCTTCTTTGTTCTTTGTTTTGATTCACTGCTTTTTACCTTTCTTATTTCATGTCGTCAATTTAATTTTTGAGAAAGAGTTTTTAAATGGACATGGGTTCCAAGGTCATTGAAAATACACAAGCAAAAAATATCGCTGTTAAACAAGAAATGTTAACTTCATACATATATTCAATATTGTTCTGCTTGGTCACCAAATCAGTGTTTGACCTTCTAATTGCAGCATGTAATAGGTGTGTACATACATTATACGCAGTATTAAAAACAAAAATACCGTCAATGATAAGCTTGGTAAAATTCTTAAGGTGTATGATGCGAAATTGTTTCACTTTCAAGCTAGTCCATTTAACGAGTTGATAAAATGATTAACCACCAGGAAAAAATTTCTGTATGTTCGTTTTTAAATCGTGTTTATTCTTCACATATTTTCTTGTTTGCTTGGTTGATAGCGAATCTGAGAGTGTGATATGTGAGTACGGATAAAAATCAAATTTGTCAGAGACTCTAACTTGAAAAATTCAATGATAAGCGATAAACAAGATCAAAGATGAAGTTGTCAAAATATTATTTAATTTCTTTGCAATTCGTAATGGTAATGTGATGTTCTTCTATTTAGGTAATCCGTAATAACTCCCCTTTCATCTTCATGAATTTCTAACCGAATTGATACTGGTATTGGACAAACAAACTAAACAAAGATTGCTTTCTTCTGCTGTCACACACCTCTGTAAAATCCTGTCACTATGCCAGTAGCGCGTCGCGCGTCGGTAGACTCCTTTAATCAATCTTGGTTCGTTCAGTTAGTGAAACTTTGTATCGACAGAATGTTTTATAGTAAATAAATTTAAAGAAAAATCAATACTTCCTCTGTCCTATCCTATTCCTACTCATCTCATCCATTCCATAGATTTTGAAGTTGTCTTAATCATAGTCAACGCTGAATTAACCGACTTGAGAATTTGTAGGAACATATCTATACCTACATATAATATGCACGGATAACTACTTATAATCAAGAGGTCAGAAATGACAGCACTACCTTCATATCCTACTTTGTTTTTTATAAACAATTTTTTTTAATAACCATAACTATATGAAAAATGATTGAAACAAAACAGGTAGAATACCTAAATTGAACTGCTAGACCTCTATAAACATATCCATCGGTCGGTCAAAGACAAATCCGATTAAAACTGCTGACAAAATGTTTTTACTACGCATAGTATTGAGAAGTGAAAACGAATGATAATACAGATAATTGTAGAAACTATAAGCAAAACCTATTTCGTTTTCAAAAAACTCACAAATCAATCATGTTTTATATATCTTTTTGCGCCTTTTATGATAAAACACAGGCATGCTTTTCAGTGGTTTGAAATGATTTGTTTGATAAAAAGTGTAACTATGGCCAGTCAGTATAAATAGATAAAAGGAAACGGAAATCATGTTTTGATTAGCCATCTCTCACTATTCAATAATATCTTACCGCATGTTTTTGTTTTCTGAAAATTGGTAATATGTTGTAAGTTTATATACCAATATTTATGAGCATGAATCAAAAACAATTAAAATAAACAGGATCAGAAATGTATTTTGTTAGCCCCCAACGATTGGATCAAATTGACCCGTGCGTAGAAATTTCATTGTTCCTAGATTTCTCATATGCACGAAAGCATATAGGTGTACGGTTTTTTAGAAAATATAAAATATGAGCACTATATTCGTTTTTGGACGACTTTTTTGACCAGCGAATATGGACTACTTAGCCTATCATCATTGATTATAATAACTGTAAGATCTAACTTTAGTAATAAAGCTCTGAAATGTTCAAGTTCCAACGTCTACAAAATCTCATCCGTGACAAGTCAATGTTTGCTCAGTTCATTATACGTTTATCACAAATGATAAAATTTTATGTTATACCAGCGTCATCATAGTCATGATTCATTACTCTCTTATTTACACTTTTTAAACTCCCACCACTGTGGAATATTTCATTTGCAATTAAAATCAAAGTAATCGAAGTGTGTTTGCTGATATATAAAGTTTACTTGATGTGAAATGTCTATACCCTTTAGATTTGATATGTAATAATGAGACAACGTTTTTACTTGATGTTTTATTTGAAAGTTGTCATTTTCCTGGTTTAAAAAATTTGCAAGATAAACAATTAGGCAATTAATTATACAGAATTTTCTAAAAAGTGCTAACTAATGTAAATTGCTTTTAATTATGCAAAATACTCTGGTAATCAAGGTAATTAGCAGTGCTATTTAGTGTCTATTGGAGCTAAAGTTCATTCATATTTTTATTTCCGTAACCAATCTTTGTATTTCTAGTTTTGCTATTAAAAATGAATGTGGGAAAGCATGTTTTCATTCGATTCACTCGGTGAAAACGTGGTTCTTGTTTTTGCATATGAATGAAATGAAAAGGTGCGTGCCCTAACATCCTAAACACTCGCTCAGTTACAACAACACCAAAACAATCTGCAATAATTACATATCCTATGATTCGCAATATTCGCATTTTTGCAGCGCATATATAAAAATGCGTATTTTTCAGATGAAAAAAACAAGTGCAAAAACAAGCATCACAACGTATTGACCTAACGAGAAGTTGAGTCCAGTGTTGTTGTACTAATAACGATGATATACAAGTTTTTCCATCATCCGTATTATTGCGGATAAATAATTTTATGCATTATTCATCGCCATCACCCAGCCAGCATACAAGTGCAATGTATTTGCTGCATCAAGTTGTTATTGTTGTTGGCAGAAAGGGCAAAGTCCAAACTTTTTTTTTGTGTGGTAGTGTCTGCTGCTTTTGCTTTGTGCATCATATGTACCTATGTACACAATAATATGTCCTGTCTGTAGGGTCAATACTAAGCTAGATACGTGGTACATCAAATAGGCCACAGAACAAAAAATGAAAAACAACCTGGCCGGTCCTTTACTATTTTTTGAACTGCATTCCTTGAAAAATGACAGTGGAAAATTCCCCAATTGCAGGGGAAAATGACAGTCAGGCAGGGCAATGATTTACATTGTTCATTTCAAATATGTTTGAGCTACCAACCCTTGCAAGCCGTGATTTAATTATTTTGCAGCGTACTTGACCGTTTTCACCCACGACAACTCTGTTTTTGCACGATTTTACATTTTACGAAAACAACATTTAAAACGCACACAGAGAACAATGATAAAAGCATCTATATATGCACATAGTATAAAAACACAAAGTAAACTAACCTGGACCACAGACAATAAAAAATGAAGTCTGCCAAGCATCGTGCTAGATAAAGGAAAAAGAAGCCATGCCATTTATACGAAATATGTAATATCCAAACAAAATTCTAAATACAGAACGTCGTACTGCTAAGTACTTGAATTTTCTAGAATCAGAGAAAAACTAGTAAAATTTTGTTCTAAGAATAGTAGAGATGAATGGATAGATATTTTTCCTGAGAGAAGCCTGTCGTTTGCCTGCAAGGAGAAAAATCACCTTGTGGAAATATCTAGACACAACTTAACTTAGGAAATTTGTCTTTCTAGAACATGAAAATGAAAAATTTCCTTTTATTTTGAAATAAAACCAAGTACTTATAGGCACAGTATACATAATATACGCATAATATATAACATTTACCTAAGCAGCTAAGGAAAGGAAAAGCCATATCGTCAGTGCGCTATTATACATGAGCCACGACCACTTTAAATCACATACACACCCCCATTTGCATTTAGCAAGTTGACAGAAGACAGAAAAGTGATTAGGAATGTCTAGTCTAGTCGTCTCAAGCTGCACTACCGGGGCTTCAGAAAATAGGATTTCTTGGTAAGCAAAGGTTTCCCTTTAATTTTACACACAAATGCACAAAAACGTATGTTGTACCTAGCACCTACTATAATTAAACCAGATACATAATTATATTATGGATATGTATTTACACTATACAATATTTGTTGAAGTTGCTGTAATTTGCTTCTGCATTTGCTGTATATGGTATGTATATGACATATGGTTGACATGTATGTCTGTTTTGCTTGAGTTCGTTTACTGTTCTTCTGTTCCTTCTTATTTATGCAGTTAAATATTTATTAAGCTCTGCATATGCAAAAAGAAAGATTTTTCTTGCAAAGATAAAGTTGATAGAGAAACGACGGTAAAAAGCATAATAATAATATAAACAAATTTAGCATCTTTCCTCTCTGTATTTATAGTATGTGGAAGACGTTAGATGTTTACCAGGCTCCACCAACATTTTATACTTGAGTTTTTACAACAGCTTCAAGGAATGATACGTATTTAAACTTACATAACACATGGAATTGCGTCAGTGATGACTTTGTTCTTTTGTATGGCCAAATGAAGAAGGAAAGCAGCACCAGCATCATCTTGTCAGTACAGCAACTGACATGTACAGAAAAACAAATAATCCGTTAAATTGGAGTTAGGGCAGGCATACATGCATGCATTTACAGATGCGAATACCATACAATTTTCCACTTCATATCGCTTGCATTTTCATGATGAGAACATGATAAATAAGAAGAATTTTGCTATGATTACCAGCAAAACTATCATCTCGTAATCTTGTTTGTTTGTTATAATAATTGTATTTCAAATCAACACATTAAAAAATGCATACTTTATTTTCATGCAAAGTCATAATAAGCTCTTGGCAAGTTAAAACGCATAAAGAAAACATGTTTTGTTATGCGTAGTGTACAAACTTTATATTTAATTTGCTTTTCCTCGTTATCCCAAATAGCATTTATGTTTTGCTTGTCAGCAGCTAACATTTTTCTGTGGAAAAAAACCAAACACTCCTAGCAATCATTACAATGCAACCTTAGAAGCAGTATTCTTTCACTAAACAGGAACAAGAGAAAAGGTTGCTGTTCTTTCAAGTAATTGTACCTTATTGAAAAGCTTTAAATATAATCTACATGGAATTGAGTAGAGAAACCTGCAGTTAATTCTTGGTTTGTCACTAAGGATTGGGATTATTGAGAAATATATTTTTTGCTACTTTGCATATTGCCCAATCCAATCTCTCATCTCACCATTACTCTCCCAGTGAACTGCGATGGTCAGAGCATCGTACATACACCCAAGGAGATAACCTAGCAAGCAAAACAGGACAGCATAGCAAGTAACAAAAAAGATAAGATACATACAGATTTTCAATACATATGACAAAGCAGCCCGGCCTACTACCACCCTCCCATTGCTTCTGCTCTTTCTGTGGTACAGAGATAGTACAATGATAATCGGGCTCCAGGCTACATGTTCGTATAAAAGAACGATGCTCCTTTTCTGAAAGCCTAATTGAGACCCAGACTCTGAAGAGTAAGCATATCTACAAATTCTACTGAACCACAAGTGCAATACAAAGTTTTATAACACGCATTCGACAACGCTTAACCAAGCCAACTTGGTCAAAGTTTTACCATTTACCAAACTAACGTTGAGCTAAGCAGACATAAAACCTAGACGCATTCTCCGTCTATACAATTTCTTTTCACTCGAGTTACATCAAGCTATTTTCGTCGGGACATTAAACCTACCTAAAAATATATAGTGCAGATATTCCCAATATTTGTTATTACTGAACATTTTTCAAAAAGTGTTTTTCCATTGTTGGAGTAGTAAAAAATACAGTAATATTGTTTGTGCTGGGAAAAATCTTTTTGTGCAGAAACAATCGACTCTCTAGTTTTTACTCGAGAAAAGAATATTATGTTCCAAACTTCCTCTGCTCTTTCAACATCACCATCCAAAATGCCTTTGCCACGCCGACGTCGTCCACTAATGAAATTGTCCAGCAGCCCGGTAACAACTGTGGATGCCCAGGGCACAGCATATCTCTGTTTTCCTGAGGATCATTCCTGGTTCCGGGGCAATATTTCAACTGACGATGTGTCCAACTACAGCCTTTACGGGGAACGTGTCACCGTAACAGCAGCGGAAAAAGCTGCGGCTGCTGCTGCATTTGCGGAGAAAATTGGCAAGCTTTCTGTCGATTCTGATGAAGAAAACAACAATACCGAAGATACGGTACCCACAATCAACAACAAGGACGAGCAATCTGAAGACTATTATCGTGTCACAATGATTGACCATTTCAGTGGCCTAAAGCATAACTTGCCCAAAATTTTCGTGCGAAAAACTGAGGGCTCCACCTCTGCGACAACCATTGCTCCAGGTGAGCTTTTCGCCTCAAAACATGGGGAAGTAACCTTCAAGGTTGAGAACGTTTACAAGGGACAAAAGGCTGAAATCATGATTCACAGATTTCTTGGATCACAAAATCTTTTGAAGGGAACTAAACACCTCTTGTATTCTGGTGAAATCAACATCCTGTTTGATGACTTGATCGATACTGGAAAGAGCTGGAGTTTGTAAGTGGACGAGAACGGAACGCCGCCTTTCACCACTGTTTTTCATCTGAAAATCTTTAGTTTAAGTTTGCGCACGTTACGTATATATACCTTTAGCTGTCAGTCGAAAGATAATATTATGTCTCATTTATATATTTTCTAAATGAATTTTATCAGTCCATTAATAATGTATTTTTTTAAATTAAGTTACATTAACTCTCATATTATTTTAATACCAATATTTGTTTCTGGCTTGTTGTACCAACTTAGGTTATGCAATGAGGAAGCACATGTACTCGTGAAAGTGTAATTTTATTATTAAATTATTTTTTCAGTTAGTCTGCATTGGTTTTCTGGGCTAGAGGGTTTCTGTATAATTTATTGGTAGGTCAACTATAGTATGTTACTAAAAATTTTATGAATTAATTGGAAATTTTAAAGTGTAGTAAATAGTTAGTAATTACCAATTTTGAATTGTTTTTAATCTTATGAGAGACAGGGGGTCTAGGTATATTATAACTACCTGATATGTAAAAGGTCATTTGTAGTCTTTAAAATGGAAGGAAAATAATGCTTTCGGGTTTGCAAGGTATTAGTACATAATAAGCTAAAGCGAAGTTAATTTAGTATGTATTTCTTTATTTTTTGCTGAATTACACTCTTCTCTGAAGTTAGCTAAAAGGTTTAGATTTTTTATGTATGCACCTACTGTAAAATTTTGTGATTGTTAACTCACAGATATTTTATCAAGATTTTCATGACCTTTTGCTTATAAGGAAATAAGAGAAAAATAAATAATTGTCAATAAAAGCAAATTTATAACCTATTATTTTTAACATATAAATGATCAGTTACACCAACCTTTCTTTTTCATATAATCCCTAAAGCATCAATACGATACACGATTGTCCGCTCAGCTCCAGAGACAATTTCGGCATAAATTCATTCAACGTTATCGTTCATATAGTTTTGATACAAACTGAAATATTAAAAGCGTGCCACAACATAATTTATGCTCTAACGAAAATCGACAACATTTTATTTCTTTCCGTAAAAAACAGTTCCAGGTAGTTTAAAATTAGAGATATCTGCTCCTATTAGAGTAAACGTAGTCCATTAGCTGTATTAGCTAGGTATGTACATTTCACATTCAATTGCTTATTTTCCGCATATAAATCTTGCACGTTAGTCCAATTGCTGGCTAATTTTAGAAAGTACATACCCAACCCACCTTTATCCAAATGCACGTATATATTTTAGATCATCCGATTGTCACTATTTTCTCGTTTTATTTCGGATATCCATTACTGGCATTATGTTTTGGCCGCGGGCAGAGGGCATATTTAATCTTGATTGGGTTTGTCTACCACCAGCCAAATATGATAGCTATAACTACTAGCTCGGAGAGAGACAGGCGCGTTAGGAAATAAAAAAATGAGCGTGGCCTTGGACAAAATCTTGTTTATAACAACAAGTTGTCTTCTCTTGGCTAAAACCGACTATTAAATAGATTAGAATCTGTACTTGCTTGCATATAAGCATTCATACTAGGGATTTGAATAATATATCTTGCTACTACGACTACTATGTGTAAATTTTCAGCGTGTCCAGATATTGAGGTGTTTCAAAACTGGATTTCTTGTTTTTCATGATAAATAAGAAATTGATGATGCTAACTATTAACTATTGATCCCGGTTTACCTGAAAATTCGATAAAAAGACTTCACAAATAACAGGTTTAAGATTTATTATTTTGCAAAATATGTTTTTGATGATAGCCCGTAATATCATCTTTAACTGAACTCCTAATTTTTAAAATTTCTTGTTTGGTTTCGGATCAACTTAGAAACTTCAGAAGTCAACTTGACAAAGATATTTCAAAGTTGTAAATTGTACAAAATGCATACTGCAATTTATGCATAAAGCTATTCTGTATTATATGCAATATGCAATGCACAAATGACGCCGCTCTGAAGAAGTGAATACGATATCTGCGATTCCATAAAAAGTAATGACTTCATATGATGTCTCCTTACTCAGACCTCCTTACTGTATCACTCAGACTGTCAAGGTTATTTAAAAACAGACACTAAAAATAACAACCTGTGTTTTCTCACGTCTCTTAGCTTCATCCATTCATACACTTACATACGTTCCTTCCATCTACTTCCCAAACCAAAGATCTAATGCTTGCTGATCACTGATCATCATCTTGCACTAGAACTTTTGCAAGAGTTTTTTTTGCATCTTGAAAACTGTTTTATCGAAACAAAACACAACTCTATCTGTAGTTGAGCTTATGTTCGGATTTGGAAGGTTTAGAGATACTTCACAAGTATATGGTATTAGGATATTCATTCAACCATTAAAATACAACTGTAGTATGTATATTTCCGCAATATTGAAAAATGGGATTGCATATTTTCAGCCGTTATTCCAGACACAGCATACGTGACTACGTGACACGACAGTATACATTCGACTTGCAGTGTAAGGTGGTGGGTTTGGTAATAAGTTTGGCGATGAACCAGTGCAAAGTTCATGGCAAGATTTCCTAGTAGATGTGTAATTAATTAATTCGTACCATATGCTTCTGTTTGAAGCATGATGAACGTACCATTGTTTCTTTACACTCTTCCAGAATATATTTCAACTTACAAGTTGTAAGTTATAACTATCACATAATTTCGATACTATCGGTTCTCATTGTACATCCACTGTTACGTTATACATAAATACGCTACCATGCTCCGTTAAATCACATGTTTTATTTTAATTTCAATTTCCATGGCAACTAAAATCCGTCACGCCACCGTTCATTAATGTATTCTATGCACAGCCGAAAATAGCATGCTGTATCCGCTACGTACTACGGATTCGAATATTTTCTTTTAGTCTGTTCTGTTTCCTTAAGTTATTACTGCTTTGCTTGGGTGATAAGCGGCAATTGAGCATGAAAAGTGTTAAAAGATGTGAATATATAACTAAACAAATTTAATACAGAAAACTCCGAAAGGATAAAATTTAAATATTATTTTGTGCATTGAATATATCGGTTTCGATGGTATTTAATACAAAGGTAAAATAGTGCACCTGCCAAAAACATTTATCTAAAAATGGATAAAATGCTTTCACTATTCATCTCAGCATTCATGATAACCAAGTCAAAAATATATTTTATGAACCTTATATTATATGACTTTATCGTAGTATAAGTAGAGAGGAAAGAAATTATGATAATAATACGGTGTGATTTGTTACTGGGGAAAAGAAAGCATGAAGAAAGGTCAGTTATCAGCATCGTCTGCGGAACTGCGCACTTGTCTCAACTATGGTAAATAGAACTGATACATGGTGTATGGTACTTTGGGTGACAGTGTAGTACTATATTTGCCGATTTGATGAAGCAGATAACATTAAGCGTGATAACACATGCTTGCAGAAAGTGTACACTCTAAAAAATATCAAAACAAGTTGCCTGAACTTTGGACTTAAAAATACCAGCAAGCAGACTGAAGAGAATCTTTACTGCTTTGTTTTCTTCACACCTTGGCTAACATTCGCTTTTACTGTCTCCATTTCGTCATCAACCATTCTGAATATAGGTTGACGTTACTTCGTTATGTCGAAGGTGGCATGTCGATTTTTTATAAATACAATTAAGCATGTAAAACTGTCAGCTCACTCAGAAAATCAGAAACGCAATTTAAAAATCCATAATAGCTGATCAAGGCATAAAGTCGAAAGTTTCAAAAGTTGTATTTAACACAACAGAGGAATTTTAGATGTTTTTATTTCCATAAAATTGGATCGAATAAACCTTGATTCTTGTCACTTGGCAAGCTTTCAAAAAGGCGTGTTCTAACTTTATTGGGTTTTTCGAAATCTCATTGGAGGACTAACGCCGATTTTTCTAGTTTTTCTCTAGTCGCCTGACGAGAAATTTCTTAGTATACAAATACATTTAACAACAGTAAATACTGAAAAAATAGAAGTAAGTGTGCCGATTTGTATTTTTGGCTAATCGTGATCTCTCTCTTCTGTTTTTTAACAAAAAACGATTTTGCTGAGATAATTTTTACGGCAACAGCGAATTTCAGATCAACAGTCAATAACACTTAAAATGCACTCGCTTACTGCGTCTCTTGATAATGCAGCTGAATCTTCCATGTATTAGCAAGGTCTTTTTTACCCTCAAAATAGGTAAATTTCTTTCTCTGTTGCAGCTTGTCATAAATAATGATCACCCTTTCTGTCAGTAAAGCACTTCATGGTTGCTTTTTGTAAACTATTTTCAGCTCATTCATAGATCATCATTTTTGTTTTTCAACTTACGAATTGAATTAATTCAACCCAGAGAAAATCAAAGAACAAGTATGCAAATATTTTACCCGCCCAAGAGTAAACAAAAATCATTCAATAAACAAGATCAATGCTGTCGTCGCTGACCGTAGATATTTCTTATTTGGCATGAGTGCAGCTTACTTTTCAAAATGTATTCAGCACTTCATCAACTACATTGCGGTTTATAGGAATAGGATAAAAAGTAGGACTTTCTGTCCAGACCTTGGAAAAGCTGTTTTTCTCGCTAATCGTATAATTATAGTTCTGGTCTTTTTGTGCATATTTCTCGTCATCCGTCATGGGCTTTTCTATGATTGGTGTAAGATGTAGGCAAATGTAATTAACTAGAGCAAGCAGCCAATCGCTGAAAAGTAGCAGGTGGGCAGGAGAAATGATAGTGAAGAAATAAGATAATAGACTCACTGTACCACAAGTGTGTACGAGCTACACTCTGTTGAAACTTGTTGGAATGCTACTCCTTTCTTCTATTCTGCTTTTAATTAAATGCAACGTTGCATAAAGAAATAGGTAGTTATACATATATGCTACAACTACGTATAGAATAGAATTGGAAAACGAGAAACCAAGGTCAAATCTGGGGAGTATGGGTTTATTACAGACGAATAATATGATTACTCAATGTACATATGTATTTTACTTTTACAAACACGCCAAGGCAGTTACCACGATTAAATGACACTGTAAGCATTCACTAGAATATTCTTTCCCATTTTTATAATAATGTGGTTAGTGGTTGCTCACTTGCTTATCTCCTTTATTTAGCGGAACAAAAAAAAATATTATTCGCTTTCAAGGACATTGCAAAAGGAAAGACTGCAAGGCAATAGATTTCAAATGAAAATGGTAATGAAGTTGAAGTTTAAATAATATTAAGTGTTATGTTATTTTCATTGGACATAAATATGACGTAAACAGTATTTATATCTATTTCACCACGATGAATAAATTCTGGAATAAAGACGCAATGCCAAACAGAGAAATATTTCTCAGAGACAGCTTTCTCGATACGCAAAAAGATATACTATATCCTAAGATTATTTTCCAGATTCCGAAATGTTCTTCCAGATGTGTGATTTTGATATGCCTTGCACTTTTATTGTTGGTACTTTATTTTTTAGTCAAACTTTACACATAAAGGACATTATTAGTTTTTGCGAGATGGTATCATGGAAAATTGTCTCTATTTAATTTTTACATATTAGGACATCGATCTACATTTTGACATTACATTTCTCTTCATGTTAAACAAGACATGTTTACTCCACAGTAAGCGGGTTACAGTGATCGAGTCAAGCATAGTGTCTATTTTTAATTTTGCCATTTTTGTATTTTCTACTTCACCCTACCATTTGTCTGTTGTCCTGTATGTACTTACTTGTATAGTATACACTTTTTTGCTACTATCCTCCTTACCCGTTTCGTATATACGACAGAGGAACCGTTTACATTACTTGTTTCGGTTAACCTTGGAACCTACCTCATCATAACTTACCATTCTCAATTTTTTAAAGTTGTCACACGTTCAAGTTTCGCACTTCCAAATCGGATTCCATTCCACTCGCTACTCAAAATAGGTTTTCTGTCTTCTGTGCCAATTACATAACTTACATACATACGTACTTTTTTTTAGCGTCGCATAGGGCATATTATGTGTTTTTCTTTTACCTTCCGTCCAACGTCTACCATTAATGTGATTTTTATCTACTTTCATCATCATCATATAAAAAGCGGATTATGTATGTAGTAGATGGGCTTAATTAGAAAATCTAGGAAGAAAGCTTATTTTCCTGAACCAAAATGTAGGTAAATAACTGAACAAAAAATGTTCCTCAATAAAAGAACCATTGAGCTCTTTGATACATTTCGTTAATTGTTGCGAAATCAGCGATAAACGACATTATTTTCCTTGTTCCTATGACAAATTGTTTCATACGAAATGTCGAGTCGGTGACATTATTTCTACATTTCTAGCAGATTCTTTAACATGTCATGCAAGCTTAAAATTTTAAGTACACGATAAGGATGTATGTAGTACTATCTTATTATATACACTGCATTAAGTATGTGTCACATTTAAAGAAAGTATGGAAGACAGCGGGTGGTAATGTATACAATGAAGTTGTGTTTTGCTAGATCCATTCCACTCCACAGTTGTTCGCTTGATGGCAAAAAGTTTTAAATGATGTCTCAAGGTCGACCGGTTATGTACTTATGAAAATATGTATATATATATAGCCCAGACTGGATACAGGAACAAGCGGATGGGAATTAACTATGCTTAGGATACATAAAATGAATACGGTGAGCATTATTTTAGTTGGGAAAAAGAGACGACGACGACGACGAAAGGTTACTTATGTATGTAATGTTACTACTTATTCTTTTGCCCAATAAACTTATCATTGAATAAATCTCTGTCATTTTGACAAAAATGATCCTACTACCACAGTGTAACAGTTGGCAGAAAAGAAATTGTTTGTAGCAATGTATCTATTTTCACATGAAACCATACACACTCTGGTATATAAATCATAGTGTAAAGCTGAATTTCAAGTTGAAGTGGTTTTATGTTAGGTAAGCCACCAATAATCATAATAATAATAGTATACAGTGTTATATTGTCATGTCGGCAGGAGTAAGTGTAGTTAATATACCTAAGCTATGTGTGTAAAAACTGTCATTTTCTTTGCATGTAGATACATATATAGCCAGATTTTACAAGCTCAGATTAAAAAGATGTTCATGATACTATTATATTTCCACTCACGCATATTGCATACCAATATTGTTAACGTGGTATCACATTCTGTATAAGATCTTCTCAATTAGAACTGAATATAAACTACAAATGTGTCTCTGCACAGCACGTTTACATTGCTCATTATCATACTTATTTAACATTACGCAGCTTATAATATCAATATGGTCATGATCCAATACTACTCTAACTACTCACGCTTAAAAGTGAATTCTGCCAGCAAAAAAACAAGTGTAAATTCCTTCCAGATTACTGATAGTGTACTATCATTTATTCCAGAAACCGTATTATGCTTATTGGTATTCACACAAATCCACATGCAAATTGGTATTATCAGTAGAAGATGCGGAGGTAAACTCACGGATATATATATGACAGCAGCACTCCAAAAAAGACTTTAGTTAGACTTGACTCCACACGATATATGATAGAGTCAGAGTCCAAATTCTAGCCCAGATGTATATTATGTACCTCATCATCCCAAATAAATCATCCTGTGGAAACTCAACCTAAAAAGTAAACCGCAGTAAAGCGCAAAAGCACAAATGAGAAAAATTAAGGAAGATAATGATAGATAGGATAATAATGTAAGAAATAGTAAGAACACTTGTGTAATGGAACTGAAGGTGTGGGCAAAGTTGCTACGAAACAATGAGTATGTACTTGCTTCTTGTCTTAATATTGTAGTAGCATTTTAAAACGATTTCAAGCATTCTGCTACATCATCAGTATTTGATAAAATAAAATACTCTGGTGATAGTGATATGTATGCCACATAGTGAGATTGCATGTTTGTAGGAGTGTTTGATGGAGAAAATGAACGCTAAATGTATAATCATTTAATCATTATCAGCATGTTTCTGCAAAGAAATGCAAATCAAAAATGCAGATAATAGTTATGTTGCACAGACTGGCTCCTTTTTATCTCTCTCATCCTGTCTGACGTCTGCAACTTTTCAGTGTACTTTGTATGGAATGAAATTCGAACTTGAAACAAAGTGTTAACACAGATGGCGCTGTGGTTTGTGACACAGTAAAACTACACAAATAATGTTTGTACATACGTTCATTCCCACACGTAAAACGGTAAAAGATACGTATATTAAAAGAATGAGAAAATTAAATGGGCCATTTGAACGCTTGAAAACGACATTATATGATAATATTTGGCCTTACTGATAGCATGTTATGTATATTTAATTTAATAAAGTTTACTGGAGGAAATAGAGTGTCTGCTTGAGCAACATTTTCTGCTCTGTCGCTGTAACTTGAGTGCCATAAATGGGAAAGTTTGGATGGATTTGTCAATTAAGGCTTAATGATTTTATGTTTATCTTTTATTCTCAGAATAAATATCATCATTACATTTTAGTAACTCATATAAGAATGCTGTACGACTCGTCGTACGGAATTGCATACCCATGCATATGTAGGGTTGAATGAATTCAAAGATTATCTGTCAATAGAATTCTGCAAAATGAGCCAAGCATTGAGCTTCATTCATCATTTGTATAAACATAATATTCATCGTGTACTTTTATCTTTAATAAAATGTTTAGTTTTGCAAAGAAAGCGTAACTACTGCCCTATTCGTCGGCCAACTTACAAAAAGGTAAATGAAAAGCAAAGTTCTTAATGCTCTTTCCTGGTTTGTGGTACAGCAATTTTTCTATACATAACATGGAAAAGCTTTAGCTTTAGGTATATTCTGTAATAAGCTGTCCGCAATCCGCATTAGGATTAATCAGCATTAGTAAAAACATGTTGAAGCGTATATTCTATCGCAGTCAGCAAAATTTGTTTATATCCGTACAAAACTGTACTTTATGGAATAGGTAGTAGTATATAGTCTGTCTACAATTGACATATTTTCCATACCATATCTAGGGATGTGCTTG
>JAHZMZ010004087.1:0-12019 GCA_027743805.1 Lepidocyrtoides sp. E14 | reverse complement strand
AAAGGATATAAAACTCACAAAAAGTGGTAGAGATGCTAATTCGTACACAATATGCTTGGTTTGAAGTAGTAGAAGTGATATTCACAATTTTAATTTGAATGTCGTCACCACACAGTTCTAAATCTGATCTGATCTGCCAACGAAATTATTATCTGTTGAAGAAAACTTATCATTATTTTGTTTCCAACCGTTTCTGTTCCACAGTGAATGAAAACAGGAAAACAAAAAGAGGATTTTGTCATTCTACTTATTAGTGTGTAGTTCTCTCTGATAGAAAGTTGGAACAGAAGTAGTGGTAGTTTAGTAGTAGTAGTAGTGTAATTTCTAGCAAAGGAGTGCAGTGGGAGTAATTGAATTTTGTTCTGGTGGACTGGATTCAGTGGACTTCAGAGTACTTTTAGCCACTCTTGTTGTTGGATATTATCCTCTCTCTCTCCGGTAAGCCGTTGTGGTTTTCGTGTATAATTTTATTGTTAAATTCAAGCGAACGCTTTTAAATCTCTAATTTTATGATTTTCAACAGCCTCATATTTTTCACAGTCTATTTTTTATATCATTATGTATTCGTAAATGAAAATAAATAACTACATTATTTAGTAATCCTTTGCATAAAATTGTCCTATTTAGTCAAAATCACATGTACACAGCCGACAAACGAAATTTGTTGGGTTGACTGGGCGGTTGTAACTTGGTTTTAGTCAAATGGCTATGATTACTAAGGTCTGAAGGAAGGACACGCAACAACAAAATGAATCCTGACATTTGGGAAACTGAAGCAAAAGTGCAAACAGAATTTCATACTCTTTCGCTCCATTTACCCAAGTAGGTATATACAAACACGCTTTTGCTTTCTCCAAGTTTTCCTCCTCCTCCTCCTACTCCAAGCCACTGAATGAAGTTGTAATTAATTAGCCCGGATTAGACACGGTCTGTTTACCAAACTACCGACAACCAACCATCTTGATGATGATGGGTATAAACGGAGATTTGCAAAGTTAAATCCGTAAGATTTTCATATCATTTTCCTTCACAAGCAGCATTTCAAATCTGCTTTGTCCTGTCGTCCCACACCACCATCATCATCATCGTCATCAACACGGAAATCCGTGTTTGCTGTTTACAAAACGCATAATGTAACTTTTAATGTAAGTTTACACCTAAACATATTCTTACACTTTGGTTGGAATATTATGTCTATCATCCTCTAACCATCATCATCATCAGAATAAATATTGCATGGCAGCTACTAACACGCAAAAGGAAAAACGAAAGTGCAAACAAATTCAAAAGAAAGTTTAAGCTGATAAGTATAGGGACGACGGACGGAAACGGGCTAGATGATGCGGATGGGCGAACATTTTAAAAGCATATCTTTTGTCCTTTCTTTCTGTTTACCTCAGTTTTATTCTTCGTGTTGAAACTTTTTCTTGGAATAGCAAAGGCTTTAGTGAAGGTGCTGCTATTACTACTATTCCTCTCTACTCATTCCCCCTCTCTCTCTCTACCTCACTTCTCTTTTTGGATCCGTTTACTGTTGAACTAGATATTCCAATGCAAATATTTATTCATGTAAACATCGCACGAGAAAATCAACAAATGTCACTCACCAGTCGTCACGTTGAAGAATCCAGTTTTCCAGTCCATAAAACGCACATGTCTCTCTCTAGTCACTAGTAACATTTTGTGCTATTTTATATTATTTGTCATTCAGCAGCAGCAGCAACATCATCAAAAGTCGTTGCCAATCCTTATTCCTCATCCTTTTTCTCTATTGGAAAATCAGGAGGAAAAAATTGTTACATTTTTTCAAATATAATATTTATTTTTTGCCTTTACTCCAATTTCACCAAAAACTGAATGAGTGTATACTTCATCCAGAAATGTATCAGATCGCAACAAAAGCTTCTTTGACTGTGAGCTATAGTGTATCAAATCACATGTAAAAGAGGGAAGCTCTAGCAGAGAAGAATAAAACAGTGAGGAGAGAGGCTCCTTTTCACAAACAAACAGAATAGAGTCGGCACACAGGAGGAAGAAGGGACTCATCATTTCCAACTTCTTTTTGAACTTTACATGCCTTTTCAAAAAAATATTACATAGGAATAATGCAACAGCTCACTTGTTTTCTTTTTTTTCTGCCTACGTGGCTCATATCATCATCGTCATCATCATTGACACATGTCAGGGAGGAGGATGGAGGAGACAGACGACAAGTCTGCATTTATAAACCGACACAAACAAACGCTCAGTTTTTGCCCACATACACCTTCTCGATGTTCGTCTTGTGAAGTGGTTTACACGCTCTTGTCACAAAAACTTTTTCCCTTTGACATGAGACAACAGCGTTCTCAGGACATGGTTATTTTTTTTGCACTGCTTTGAGTAAGCGGAGTAGGATGGCTTGGCTGAATGGGGAAAATGTTTACACGCAGCTTAGAAGAATGCATAAAAGCGATCTAGTGTTTTCCGAACAGTGATTATGCAAGGAAAAAGGACTGCTTCTTATTGAATTGGATATATGTTTTCATATGTCTGGAATTGGAAATTGGGAAATTCCACTTGAAGATATTATTTGTAACTTTTGTGTGGAAATAATTTTGTAGCTTTGCTTTTATATGTATGGTTATTTGTCTAAGGGAATTGAGCAAAAATACAGAAAGCATGAAGCATGATGAAATCGATGCATTTTCCAGGCTTTGAATTTGCGACATTTTGATATTATTGGGATTAAACGTAAAACCTTTCATAAAACCTGATCTTTTAATACAAAAATACTTCAAAGCCAGCAACTATCTCTGCAATGTCGAGTCAGATGTACGTGAGGCAGGTGTTAAATGTCACTTGTCAGTGTCTGTCAACAAAGTGAAGTTTTAATGAACCAATTTTACATAACTAAGCTTATTGTGTTATGCCACTTACTTACTTCCGCTTCCGTTCCGATTTTGTACATGCTCATAGCAATATGCAAATGCAAGCATTACTGGCAAAAAGTTGAAGCATTGGAAGTTCAAATTAGTTTTGTGATTCAATCTCAAAATGCTTTTTATACTTTAATGAGCTTTATTGAAAAATTAGGTAGTGGGTAAACACGTTATTGCAAAATTTTTCCACTTCCTTAATCGCATAAAAAAAATTTATATTGGCTTGGCCTGTTTCCTGCTACTGCTGCTTATATTCTAAACACATACAGCCTGCGGAATTCCAATCCGGTCTGGCATCTGTGTCTCTTCTTCTGGTTACCTTTTTCAGCACATAGGTATGAGCCTTGCCTACTATTATTTTACTAGTGATGCATAAAAACAAGTAGCATTCAAATATATTTAAAAAATATCAAACACGATGCGACATTACCATAAAGGTGCTGGTGGTGCAAAATATCTGGAATTTCTGGATGAGTTGTTTTTGGATAAAAAAAAATATATAATATTATGAATAAACTTATTTCTTGCTCAGTCACGTCAAAAAAATGTGAATTGAGAAAGATTGAATGGCTTGAAGGAAACTGCCATCCAACATTTTCCATCAACTTCTCGTCATCATCATCATCACCATAATCTGCAATGTTGCCAATAATATGTATACAGATTGCTTATTATTATTATCGTATTCAGCCAATTTTCTATTTTCACTCAATTCTACAAAATTCCAATTTGTTCGAGTTACGAATTGCGATCATCTCACTCATAATCCTATCGAAAAACCTGGGTATTTCCATTTTTGTGCATCGCAACTACAACAACAACATCCATCCGTAATTCCGTAGCGGATTTTCACAGACGAAGAATTTTTATTTTACTTTTCGAGAAAGGCAGAATCAGAGCCGTGCTCTATATTTTCTGTTTCAAGCAGAGAAACAACTTTTACTATTCCAAAATACCTATTTTGTATTTTTTTCCAATTTTGACAGAAGCGTACACGTTGCTTCCCCCTCTGCTTTGCTTGTTGGGCATATATTCAATTCAAATGGCGTCGGATGGTCTATCTACTTACTTAGCCAAATCGAAGCCAGAAATAAATTGGTATTTCTTTTCAAACAGACGATACGAAGACGAAGAAAGTTGAACAAACTGAAAACAAACAACAACAAGAAAAAAATACACGGGACAAACTCAACAGCAGCAAACGAAACGTGGAAGAGGAAGAAAGATCGAAGCAAAAAAACGAACGAAAGAAGCGCCCAACGGTAAACTTTATTGTTTCTCATTATTCGATTCAATGCAAAAAAACATTTTCAAACTGGTAAGCGAGCACAGGGCAAAAACAAATTGTATGTAGGTTTATCTGTAAAAGCCTTGTTTGCCGACTTGTAGTTTTTTTGTGTGTGTCGAGTGAAAAGACCGGCCCAGCAAAAAATAGTAGAGATAGAGATGCATCCAGTATTTCCTTTACATACGTCTGTTGTCTGTATCCAAAATAAAAAAACAGCAATACGCTCGTATTTACTGATTTGTTTCTTCTTGTTTCCACGTTTTGTTTTCACCACCATCCATCCATCCACACTCCACACAACAGAGCGGGTGGTGGAGAGAGAGAGAGAGGAAGAAGGCATTGATTTTGATAGAGCTACTTTATTAGGAGAAAGCAGTGAAAAGATTGTGCAGTCCGGAAAAGCAAGGGAAATCATTTCCTTCATTGGCGTTCGTGCCCAGAGACTTTGACTGCTTTCTTCATCATCATCAGCATCACGTCACGTTTCTGTTGCTTCTGCTGCCCTGGTCTTCTTCTTGTCTTGTCTTGTCATTTTTTTTTGTTTCCATTCCCCATTCCAACTTCTATCACCCACCATCAACATTTTACCGAATGAATCAAGTTTTCCCACTTTTCTTACTCAGAAAAGCTTCGTGATGCACATGAAAACAACAATGTGTCTCTTATATATTCATCTTCCAACACCACCACCACCCCCACTTTCGCAAAATAAGCAGAGAAGATAGAGACAGATACATATATTTTATTTGGGAAATGCGCACGGAATTGTAAATAGTTAGTCTTGTCTTGTTTGTGTCCGTCTTCTAGTCAGCATTATATAGCTGAATGGAAATGATGATGAGGACATGTATGAGGAAGCTCAAGGAAGGAATGGGAATGCAAGAAATGTCCTTCTCATTTTCTTTTGTCTTTGCAAGTGACTCGGCTATTTTGGGAATTTCAATGGCTGTCTTTCGTCTTTGTCTTTTTGGGTAATGCGAGTGAGCAAATTATGATTATTCTCGTTGTAGTAATATGTTATTTTATTTTCTGGAAAGGCACACGCAAGAAGAACATCAGTAGAAATCATTTCTCAAAGTTGTAGAGACGATTTAATATGGCGTCTCAATTTTCGAAATTTTCAAGTGCCTCATATAATTTTAAACTAACCTCAAGCTAAGCCACCTTTTTTGTACAAAAATCAAATAAATTTATCACACCAACAAAATGTCAGTTTCAAACCATTGAAAGCTGTCACTTCAAAAAATATTGCTAGTTAATGTATCCTCAAGCTAAGCCACCTTTTTTGTACAAAAATCAAATAAATTTATCACACCAACAAAATGTCAGTTTCAAACCATTGAAAGCTGTCACTTCAAAAAATATTGCTACTTAATGTAAATTTTTATTATTGCAAACAGAATGGGACAGTTCAATTCAAACAATTTTTGGGTACTCTGTAAACATTTAAATTTACAAGCTACAAAAACTGTTAACTATTTGTCAACTCGTATCTAGAAAAAAAATTCGCATTAATTCTTCCTTTGAATTATCATTCATCTTATCTTATCTACACTCACATCTACTTTTACATGATCTATACGGCGTCATTACATAAACTTTCCCATTCAAATTGAGCAACGCCAAAAAACTACTACAAAAGAATGAACTGTGTGTAAACAGGTATATATATTTCTTTTCCTTTCCAGTTTTTAAAAGATGACAGCAGGTATGTATCTGTACACTTGGCAAGTAAAATGATGCTTGTGTAGAGAATAATAATAATAAAAAATCGATTTGTCATCATCACCAACCATTTCATCCTATCCTCCTTCTTGCTCTTCCCTTTTTTTATCTTATCATACATTTATTTTTCTATTGTTCTTCCCTGGAACTCCTTCCTCTCTTCTCTCTCTTCTTTTCAATTTCATTCAAATTAAAAAGAAAGAGGCTCACTTTGAAACTGTACTTGAGAAAAAAATAAAGAAAGAACCTTGGCTATGCTATGCTATGCTTCTGCTATCATCATTACCATCTATCATCTTTCTTTTATTCACATCTCTTCTACGTGCACCTTCTTCACGTACGTACACAAAGCTATCTTTTGTCTCATTTCATCCTCACAAGTAAAAAAACAGAGTTAGCTTTACGCGTTTATGGTGATTTGATGATGATGATGATGATGATAATGGTGGTGGTGCTTTGCCACGACTGTGCTGATGATAGCTCAGCTCTTCTTTTCCTATCATCATCATTCCTTTTCTGTATTCATCTTTCCTTTATCCTTCCATTCATTTTATTATACAAAATTTTTTTCTCTCTTGTCAGACAGAGCTTCACTGTTTCCTTCCCCTTTTTTGCATTTTGGATTTTTGCATCGCTTTGTCTTTTTTTCTCTCTACGTACACATACACCACCGACATGCTAATTCGATCGTTCGAATAAAGCCAAGTCATAATAATAATAATCAGTTTTTCTCCTAGCAAAGCCAAAAGAAAACATCATCTTTAAACGAATGAATCCTCCTCTCCTTTTCGTATATTTTTTTTTTCCTTTGCAAAAATTCTAAGGAGGAGGAGGAGGCGAATCTCTCAAAGTTAAAAATGCATCATCATCAAAATCACAATAATGCCGTGTGCGATTTGATCGCTATATGCAAATTACTTCTACTGCTGCTGCCGGTGCTGCTCTCAACGCACTTTACAATTTTATGGTTATTGCCTTGTTCCCGTGGCGTGAAAATACCCGGAACAATATCTCGGAACATGAAACGCCAGACCAGAACCAAAAAAAATATACATACTGCCAAATGAAACAGTCATAAAGCAGAGAAAGGCAAACAGAATGTTATTATTATTCTTGAACGTTTCTACAAATAGCTTAAAAATACATTTGATCTAAATTGGCTGCATTTATATTCGTTTAGAGGAAAAAATGGTAAAAAAACTAGAGAAAAACAGAACTCCTTCCTATTTTTCCCCAAAAAACAAAAAAAAAGTTTTTGATACTCTTTTGAGCCTCAGAAGAGTTATGAGAACAATGACTGCACAGATGTGTACCTGCGTAGTATTTTTTTCTCTTCTTTTTCTGAAGATCATGATTCTTATCACCTGCACCCGTGCACAAAACTGCACAAAATGTAACTTATTTCTGTCTGTCTATAACCTTTGTATTATAGGAGCAAGTATTTAGAAACAAAAAATACTGTTTTCCTCTTCCTTTCTGTTCGTTCCCTTCTTCTTCTCTCCAGAGATGGATGACATCATTTGTCCCTTTTGGATTCTCAATCGTGTATCGTATCGTGTTCACATTACCGTTACAAATCCTATTTGTCTTTTTTTCTCTCGTTCCGTTCACTCACCAAGAGTCAGCCAACCAGCAAAGAAGAAAAAGCAAAGGCTAAAAAAGAAGGGAAATGAACGTGAGCATCAAACAAACTTGCAGACAAACTGCATGAACGTGCTTACAGAGAATTAGCGGGACACAAACAACAACAACAACACATGAACACAAAAGCAACTCATTCATACATTTTTTAGCCCGGGCCATGCAGGCCATACGTATTTTATGTACCTGTGTTCATTTTTTAAAAAAAGACGACGATGAGGGGGAAATGGGTGCGTGTTGTATGTCTATAACCAAATTATATTTTTTCTCCATCCTAAAAAACAAATCCCCACGGTACACTATCGCTACTTTCACAAATTCGTTTCGCGTGAAAAGTGTAATGATGTTTTGGAGGAGCAGAGATATTAGCAAAGAGCAACAAAAACAGAGAGGAGGAGGAGGAGAAGGACAAGGAGGAGAACGCAGGTTGGAAACATCTGCCACAACCACGACGACACGACAACGACTATTTTTTATACTTTCTGCTTTGGAAATACAGCTAGGAAATAATATTTTTTTTATTTCTAAGCAACGTGACATGAAACATGACTTTTTGTCCTGTGATGAAGATCATACAGATGATGTGTGATTTGATGCGTGTCTTTGCAAGAGTCGCGGGTGGTTCTGCACTCTGTCTCCACTTTTTTAAGCTATTCCTATACTCCATTCATGATGCCGTTATACAATAATATTTAACTGCTGCTGCTGAGCAGGACGCATAGACAGACAGAGAAGAACAGAGCATATTTTTATGGCAGAGATGAGATGTGAGCTATAAAGCAGCCAAGAGTAATATAAAGTCATCAATATCAACTTACAAAATAAAGCAATAAAAAATGAAATGTGAAATAACAGCACATGCAATGCACATATACATACACACAGAGAGAATGCAAACAAACATTGAAATCTGTACAGAGAAAAAAAAAAACATCACTGATGATGAACACATATGAAAAAAGATGGCATGGCACGATTTGGCTGGATTTCAAACTCGACAAGAATTACATCTCAATTCAAAAATATTAAGTAGAAAAATGCTAGTGTCTCTCTCTCTCCCTCTGTATTATGAAATATTATTGCATAAAAAACCTTACACACCATACATACACCTCTATCAGTCACTCCTCTTCTTGTTAGATGAGTAAATAGTCAAAAAAAAAAGATAAAAAAACACACACAGATATTATTATTTTATGCATGGTTATTTATTATGATAAAATGGGAAATTCGTCGAGTTCCTCATCTTCTTCTGTGTGCAATTTTTGAATTTATCATGAGAAATAAAAATCTAGAAAAAAAATGTTGCATGCATCATACATGGTAATCTGAGGCAAGATGGGAAATGGAATTCCCTCTGATGATACTACAAAAAGTGTATTTTCTCTTCTTTTTTTTTGGAGGAAAGGAGGGATGTGCTTGCTTGGACGTTTCAAATTTTGTGATGTAACATAAATGTATTACATATTATACAAGGCCAGCCAACCGTACATGTAATTTGTTCATCTTTCCTTCTTTCCTTGCTTCTCTTTTTTTGCATCTTGCATGCACAGCTTATAAATTACGGAAAGGATGTAGGTGGGTACATAACGTAGGTACGACTTGTACATGTTGCCATTGTCTGAGAATATCTTTTAAGTGAGTGAGGTAACGGTAATATTTTGCAATCTGATTACGTTTTCCGTTCCACCTGCCACGGCTAATGCTACGCCAACTTGGAAGATAGATAAAAAAATGATGATGATGATGACAAGATAGGGTGGTTGTTCGAACAACATGAAATGATGATGATGATCATGATGTGCCTCGTTTATCAAAATTTTTTCCCACGGTTTTACCTATTCATTCTTCGTTGATGATGCAGATATTATGTGAGTTATGGTAAAAATGAAATGCTTTTTTGCTTCGACTGTTTCCTTTAAATGGAAACATGAAAATTTTGGATGATTCATTCAATATTTTTTCAGTAGTAGACTGCAAGTTATAATGTATGCATGTTTTATTACCTGGCACTATCACGGTCTCTTTTTTTTCTATAAATAATTTGCTATCTTCACCGGATGCATTATTATCATTCGAAGTCATCTTTTTTGAATTATTTTTCCCAACTGGTAATCATTTCTGTTGATAAAATACATATATTTTTAAAAAACCTTCTCCAACTGCCAATTATTTTCTTGCTAAAAATGCAAACCTGTCCGTTTGCGTCAAATATCAATTTTGTTTATTCACTGCTGCAATTTACTTACCATTTCAGCAGGACATTTTACCGCGCAAATGTTGTAAACTTGTATTAATTTGAAACCTTGTCTAAATCAAGCCTGCGGCAAAAAAATAACAATACTTGTCCAAAAAAAGCATACCTCTACAAAAGTGCCTTTTGCATCATGAATGAAAACCATCATGCGCGTGTATCTTGTTTGCGGTCTATTCTTCTTACCTACCCTATTCTACTCTACCTTGGATCTTGTATCCTATTTCCATTCTCTAGTTTCCATATTCTCACCGGCATTAAAACCACAGTTACCATAAATATCACTTTCACTTTTGTTTTTACGACGAATTACGATCAACGGCTAAACTGCTTTCTCCATGCTTATGATGATGATGACGACGACGACGACTACGACTTTGACTACAAAATCTAGCACACTCTTGTTGTGTAAGTGTGCGAGCATGTTGCATATTCTCATTCCAGACAAGCACACAAACAAGAGACAAAAGATGTTATCTTTGCATGTGCAAATTTTAATACATATTTAATACCATTATTTCTCAACCCATGATATAATAATATTCTTCCCTGTGCTCCAGGAAGGAATACAAACTAGAATATATGTATATAAATTTTGTACTCTTTTTCTCTGAAGCTTCCAGTAGTAGCATCTTCATTTTCTGAGAGGATAAAGCAATTTTTTTCTGCAAGTTCAGTTTGTTTTCGGGTCCCTGTGACACGCATGCATGAATGCATGCATGCCTGCATGCATGATATAGAAACAAGCATTTTCATTTTATTATTCAGCTCACATCGTCATCATCTTCTTCGTGCTAGCTTATGTTGCTGCTGCTGTGTTAAAAAACAGATCTTTCTCTGGTGTGTATATATGTACTGTAGTGTATGAACAAACCTCTTCTTGTTTGTTGTCTTCTTGTCTTCCATCTAATGCTATTATTATTATTATTATTATTATTATTCCGTTTTTTTACTCCTTGCTTCTTGTTCCCTCAGTGGAAAAGAAGCTTTTCGTCCTGTTCTTATATTTTTTTATCCTTTTGTTCCATATTTTCCAATTTATAAGCTTCCTTTCCAGGTAAAAAAACGTATATATGATTATTATTATTCTTTAGTAAAGGGGCCATTCATAGAGAACTATTTTACAAAGTTGGAATTTTACAGTGAGAGATCATAAATGCATGTCGTGTTGACTTGGAATGATACGTGAATATGCTTTATTTTTTTGGGGAGTATTGCTGCTTTGCTACCTGTGTGAACAACTTGGTGTGTGTAAGCTTAAAGGTAAAAAGTACAATAGCAAATAGACAGAGAAAAAAGAGGGAGAGAGAGAGATAGAGAGAGTGTTCAAGTGTAAAATATGAGCTGACTTGTAAAATGGCTAATATTACATTTCATTTCACCTTATTTTCTCTTACCCTTCTTCCTTTCTCTTTTATTTTTATTCTTTCACACACTCATACACACGCAGAGCAGTCCCTACTTTTTGAACTTTTCCCTTTTCCACTTTTCTCTTTCTCTTGTGCTATTTATTCTATTATTTTATTTTACCTGACTTTCCATTCTTCTTCTTCTTCTGCGCCGGCTACTTCCGGCTTTCTCTTCCTTTTCAAATTAACTGAAAAAAGGGAGGTGAAAAAAGAGAGAGAGAGAGAGAGAGAGAGGAAATATATTAGACGATTTTTTTCTACGATACGATCATATTAAATTCAAAGGGTCTATTTACCATCTCAACTGCCTATTTTACTCTCCAGCATTATTGTTCATACTGAACTGATGATTTACAAGAAAACTATTATTGTCCTTCTTGTTTCCTACTTCTTCTGTTCAACTGCCAATGGTCTATGTACTTAAGAAACAAAAATAAAAATAAAATCTTGCTCATACAATTCTCAATTCCGTTTACAACAAGCCATGTATATTCGTTTAGAGGGAGAGAGAGGATAAAAAATTGGACCGTTTCAGTCTTCAAATTACATGTTGCACTAAATGTAGGTAGGTACTTTCATTCTCGGTCTGAGTTGGCTTGGCCAGGTCAAATGAAATGAAGAAAAAAAAAATAAATAAACGACCCCAACAGATCTTACAGCATCACACACACAACAACACAACACAGGTACAAAACTACAGGCAGTGCAGTGCGGCAGTTTTGGCAAAATGTAAACGTGTTGCCTTATTGCTTTTCTTAAAGTAATAATATTACACGGATGG
>JAHZMZ010004086.1:0-14530 GCA_027743805.1 Lepidocyrtoides sp. E14 | reverse complement strand
TATATTTTTTATATAATTAGCTGTAGTTTTTTATTTATACAATAATTACAATATGTGCTAAATACAATACGGTAAAGTTTTTGATGTGGCTAGCTATGGTATACACATACCTAAATAAGATCTTGAATTCGATTTTATATTTTTATTGGAAAAATTGGTTATAATAAAACAGCAACCAAGGAATGAATTTCGTAACAGCATTTTTTTAACAGTTTTCTTGCAAATAAGCCTTTACATTAATCAAACTTTGAAGGACGACGGTGGTCATTTTCAGGACAGTATAAATGAAAGTTTTATTTCATACATGTCTATAATTGGTAATTTGCAATAATTGAAGAGAATATGTGAGTATTCTTCAGAGTTTGGAAGCACTTTCAGTATTTTCAAATTTACATACTATAAATTAAGTGCATGAAAATATGGAATGGGAATTTAGATGGAGCAATTAATAATTTTAACGCAATTAATTCATCTTTTGTTGATTTTTTTATGGAAAAACGAATGTGCTGTTGGACAAAGACTGCCTCCAAGGCGCCAACAGCACTAAGATGTAAGAAGAACCCAATGATTTTCAATGGTAAATTCGTACATTTGAACACAGGGAGACTGACACCAAATTACATATTATAACTGTGAAATGCTACCATTTTAGAGTGGAAAAGAGGGCTTTAGACTAGCTTGACCATTATTAGAAAGGCTTCCCGAATAAATGCCCGAAGATTCAAAAATGGGAAATATTTAAATATTTGCTGAATTATTCCTCAGTTCTATCCAAAATTGTTCATAATATTTGGAACATTTGCGGCCAACAAATTTGAAGAATCATTGCATTGATGGCTCGAGAAAGACATCCTGATCGACTCAATGTTCAAAGTTTTCCGGTTCGTTTGATTCTAAAACGCACATGCTTCGGGCTTTAGATGCACTCACATTTCGGGTCGTCGGGTGTCAGGCTCAAAAAATCAGTCATGCAACACTTTGCATTCGAATCAATTCGCTTGCATATCTTAGGGTGGGTGACAGTTGACGATATTTCCCAGATCTAATTGCACATTATAATTACTCCAACGGCATATTTTGTGCCATCATCACAAGTAAGTTTCGTGTTCAATAAGAAACTCGACGAATTGGCTGTTACAATTTTCCGTATCGCAGAATGCCCAATTAATAATAGTTTCGAGTGTAATTTAAATCTATGATAATTATAAACTTCTACTGTAATTATACAAAAATGCCCGTGAATGAATATCGATTCGTGCTGTGCCGTTGTGGCCCTTGGCATGCTCTTTGAAATTTTGATTTGAAAATACGGGGTCTGTCAGTTGCCTGAAATTTTCCACCTCTGTCTCTCTAATATCGTTGTTACGCCTCTGTTCTAATATTTGTGTGCAGGTATATATGCAAACCACTACTTAATTATTCCTTCCTTCTGAAAACTTGCTGTGATATTAAATTGGCATTGATAATATGTTTATTGGAATTTGCAGTTCATGGATTCAAAATTCAAAATTCCCCAATGAGCTATTTTGAAATCGACAATCTCTATCCTGTTTATATCGATTCGTGTTGTGCCGTTGTGGCCCTTGGCATGTTCTTTGAAATTTTGATTTAAAAATACGGGGTCTGTCAGTTGCCTGAAATTTTCCACCTCTGTCTCTCTAATAACGTTGATACGTTTAATAAAAATTCTCCACTACAATCCCGTGCACCTCATCATTTTAACGTTGATAGGCCTCTGTTTTAATATTTGTGTGCAGGTATATATGCATACCACTACTTGTACTTAATTATTACTTCCTTCTGAAAACTTGCTGTGATATTAAATTGGCATCGATAATACGTTTATTGGAATTTGCAGTTCATGGATTCAAAATTCAAAATTCCCCAATGAGCTATTTTGAAATCGACAATCTCTATCCTGTTGTTCACTGATGGACAAGAGCAAGTCACTCTGAGACACTCCGAGTGACTCCAAAATTACATGGGTATAAATCATTAAGTGACAAAGTACTTATCATTTTTACTAACCAACCAAACCAAACACTCAAAGAAAAGACTTTGACTCTGACTCTACTAACAAGTATCTACGACATTATTACATTATCATGTTTTTAAGTTCTTGATGTCATATCTTCTCTTGCCCACCCTTACACGAGTTGTCTGACACAACACCTGCGTGTCGCGTCGCGTCATTGGTCATGTCACACAAACCTCATTGTAATAATTTACTGCAGGATGATACAAACGCATACTGATGATAACCTGTGTGTTTACTCAAGCTAAAGTATTCTTGTTGACCACAAACACTATGCTATCCATCTTAATTTGATACTACCTTTGTCTGTCATTCTGTAGGCTGAATGCAGTGACTTCAATACTTTTCCCGGCGACCAGGGATTGTGCCGAGAAATTAACATGAATTTAGTAAATTTAGTTACATAACAAATGACTACTGGAATAAACTAGACATAAACCGAGGTATCGGAGGATGAGAATGAAACAAAATATTAATGCATGATTAGCATGAAGAAGAAAGTCACATTTCTTTCAGAGTGACGGCAAGGGTCAATCAATGTGTATTGAGTAATAAAAATATTCATTATTTATGATGGGGGATACATTTGACATCAATATAATGCACAAGAGTCGATTTATTTGCTAATCCAAATTCTGCTTATAATATGGAGTTTAAGTTCTAGTCCCTTTTATTTTATGCATAGAATTATATAGTAAGTAATATTAAATCATCAAGAGTTTATTGAACATTTGGCTATTTGGTATTATTAAACTTTTTACTGTTGTATGGATGAGTACACTGAATTGATCGGTCATGCAAGCGTTACTGGTTTGTTGTACACTCGTAACTCAATTGATAAAAGAATATTATGTCAAGCAAACTCTTTAATCCTACCAAACACTCTCAAGACCTGTTTTCTGCCCGTTTACTAAAATATCATCTATGACATAAAAATACGATTTGAGGTAAATAAGTTTTTTTTTTGTAAAGTAGCCCAAACGTGGTACACAGCTTGTAGTGATATTTAATATGCATGCACGTCAAGTAATTATGGATGGCTTCTGACATTTTTTTGTAAAACCCAGGTAGGTTCCAGTGGAAATATGGGAAAAATCTATTGCATGGAATAAGAAATGAAGTTGTTGGTGTAAGGTTAACTTAAGTAAGCGAAAAAATATGACATATGAGGCAAGAAATTTCTTCGTCGTGCTTCAGGGTAATAAAAAAAGGATGAAATCTAACGAGAAAAACATTCTCAATTACTACATGTAGTTCTCCTGGCTCTTGCCTATTCGTGCATACATAGATTTATGTCATATCATAATATGTACATACTGTACATACTTATTATTATAGTTTTATTGCTGAATCTTTTGAAAACAAAATTTTCCTTGAAAACTTTCATCATGCATACATGAGAACATTTGTCTATTCTTTCCAAAAGCTCGTCGTTCACACACAGTATTTAAAATGATAAAAATATGTGTGTCAACGCCCAAAGGACGAAGCTTTTGCTAGCCTTCTCAAAAACGAAAAACTAGCAAGCCATAATATCCTACCTTGGTGTAAATGTTTAATTATCGTATAAATATGCAATGGTGTCTCTCCATATTATGAATGTCGATTGGGCACAATTTCATGAGTTATTGTCTAATGCCAATCTAATATTACCTCTTCTCGGGCTTTATGCCTTGTATTAGAATTTCCTGTTGTTACAGTACGTAAATATGTATCTGTGCAAATATCCAAAAATGTGTCTTTTGTTTGGTTCAATTTTATACTTTTTACTATAGAGTTGTTTAAATTTAATATGTATAGCTATGTACTTAAAGGCAAACAGAAAGTAGCGGCATATCTCTCTGTTTTGTTTGAAATATGAATATATACCATGTATTGCACAGCATGTAAATAATATTGGAACAATCGCCTAGCTGGCAGTAGCAATAATAATTCTCTCCAGTCAGTAAAGAAAACAAAACTTCTGACCGAGAAAGCACAATTGCAATGCAGTATATTAAAGCAATCTCATCAAATAAGGATAATTACCACGCACAGCTCCATTGAAGGAAAACTACTTTGGCACAAATCATAAAATGCATAATGTAGAAAGTATCCTCAAATACGAAAGTATGAAAAATTGTATAATGTTTTACAGCGTAAAACCAAAGCGGCAAGCTCGCATGGGCATTTTGTTTGTTTTGCCTTAGTGGCGGTGCGGTGGCTAGCTTGTTGGGCAATGAAACTTACAACTGAACCAAACCGAAAAAGACAGAGTCAAGCGAATACACATTTATACGTAGTATGTGTACATTTTTGCATTGTCATCAAATGAGTGTGAAATGTCAAGAACTAGACACAGAGAAGAAAAGTAAGAGGGCAAAGTAGAAGCTTCAGTTTAGTTTCTCCCAAGAACTTGGAGAGAAAGGTGGCTGCCTTTGTACTAATTTATTATGATAAAGGTTCTGCTACATGTCGTCGACTTGTCGACCCAGAGAACTGGCAACTTTTTCTTTGCAATGTTACACTTTACTTGTGCAGGCGAGGCCACATAAAATTATTTAAATACTCTGCAAACATTGGGTCAAGTAAAAGTTTCACTTTGCAGGTATTCACATAAGTACTTTGAGATTCTTTGGATTAGAGTTTTTCTCGTGCTGACCTAACCTTGCAGTTGTCAACTTGGCTTCAGCTTTAACGATGTATCGACTTGCCCCACAGTCGCTGCACAGTGGAATGCAAAGAGAGTTAGAGGTTTCAACCAGTGTACCTATTCTTGAGACTTTATTGTATACATTGAGAGTGCAGAGTAAAATACAAGATTTTGTAATATATAAAGCTAGAAAGCTAAAAGATGCCAAATTTATCCAAAAATACATCTTTTGCTGATACTTTTGACATAAATAGTGTACCATTTCCGGTAGATAATGCAATTTTTCGCGAAGCTGAAAACTATGACGAGAAAAGAAATCTTCCAGATTTAGCTACTCCGTACCTTCCACCGTATCTTAATCCTTCCAGATATCCAACAGCATTTCAAAACTCTTCCAATTCAACGTTTGAAGTACTATTTCAATTTACTCCGACTCTGTCGAATCTGCTAATTCTAGTTTGTCTAGTATTTTGTACTATATGGGTGATTGTTATGAACTTGATAATTATTGGGGCATTGCTTAAAGGACACAAACGTGATAAAGAACATGTAACTGACATGTACCTGATTAACCTTCTCTTTGCGGACGTTCTCTTGGGTATTTTTGTGTTTCCGTTTATGTCAATAGTGATTCTTATAGGATACTTTCCTCTTTCTCCGGTATGGTGTAATCTGTGGGTGTACTTTGATTACTATTTGATTATCGCCTCAAGCTATGGTTTTGCAGCGTTAATGTATGCAATAATAATAATCCTTATTTTTACATTTTTGTAACTCTGCTGAATTAATCAACCTTGTACATCAACTTGAGCAATAAAATGTTTTATACATGTATTTTGTCTTTTTAACGTAGGACTAGTTACTTGTTAATTCTCCGCTGGCCAGAGTATTATCCAAAGTCGAGAAAACTACATTTGTTGTTTATTGTTATTGTGTGGATATTTTCCAACGCCCCATGGACTGCACCGTTTATAAACGACAGAGTTTTTGTTCTGTACCCATCAGGCGTTTGCGGTTTCAGTATACAAAAGAATAGATACTTTGTGAGTATTTTTTATCAGTAGTAGCAGAAAATATAGACTGATTAATCAAAAACACCAAGGGCTATTGATTTTGGCTTTAAAGTTAATAATTGATCCGTGCTATTTTTTCTCGCACCTAGACATTATACATTGGTTTTACTGGGTTCTATATTCCGCTGGCAATAGCTTTGCTAGCTGGTATTTTTGCTGTAAAGTATCTTAAACAAAGCGTACGAGCATCCTTCTTTGCGCTCTTAATGAGTTCCAGTAGTGGGCATGTTCATCCATTCATACCTGTTTCAGCATCAGGCTATTCGGAGGTGAGAACCAACAATTTCCTGTCGTAATTCTTTTTATAACAGTGGAAGAATAAATTGAACCTTATGCAAGTTCATTTCATGCACTTTATTATTCAAGTGTATATTGCAAGCAAATGTGCGTGCATTCGCAAACACGTCCTTGAAAATGAATGCTGGAGTACTAAAAAATGCTAAATTGCACTTGTTCTTTTGTCTGTCTGTCTAGTTTAACGATTTATATCGTATTCGCCAAGAGAATACCAGAAGCCAAGTCAAAAGTGGCTACGCTAAAACTCAATCTGAACTTTCTCCATCTGAACTTGTTCCAAGTGAAAGCACGGATGCATCAGAGTCCCCCATTCAGAAGAAGCGACATTCTATAATAAATGTCCCTACATTCCAGCGTACAGTAGCATTACAAGATTCTGTGAAGAAGCATTTTCCACTCGTGGCAACCTCATTGATTTTGTTTGTATTGTCTCGCAGCCTGTTTTACACTTACTTTGGGGTCAGTTACTTTTCCTGTAATCATAATAATTTATGAGAATTAAAAAATGCGTAAAGTTCCATACTGTAAGGTAACAACTTTTTATTACAGATTGGATCAGTTGTGCCTAAATTGTTCCCTCCTGACTTATCCCACAGTGTGTACTGGGTGATGCACTCATATGCCGTATTAGCTCCAATTGTTCACTTGCTTTTAGACGGAGATTTACGACGGAGTGTGGCCAGATTCATCAACGAAGGTACCTTTGAATTATCACCGTTTTCCATAGCAACTGCATTTGCTGCTGATAAGGCAGCAGCTGAAGCTAGAAGCCAACATTCTAACCATGTACTACCAAAAGTGTCGGTGATTGACACTTCATGCCAGCAACAACGACATTATCCTTTGGAAACAAGCATGAGGACTATGAGTGATGAAGACAAGACTAAAATACATCACACTCACGATGCTAACAATATGCAAAGAAGCGGATACAACGTTTAACAATTTGGCAAGTATAAACCCTGCTTGACATGCCACATGTATGACATGCATTAAATGCTGTAAGAATGAATTGCAGTTTTGAGAAAACAATAAAAAATAACGGATGCATGATTGATTGTTTTGCATTTACTATGCTCATTTGTAAAGCGTGCACTTTCTGAAACCAAATAGTCAACACTTTCGGATTACTGACAGAATGTCCTTCTACGTTGAAATATTTTTGCACATTGATGTTGATTGATGTTATTGACAAAAACTGATACGAGCCGCATCCATACAGATAATTGATTTGGTATGCAAACTGCAATAATGATCAAAACTTTGTCTTCTTGTTTCATGGTAGTCGACAGGAGGAAAGATGTGAAAATGTGAAAAATCACAGTAGATGACTCCTTTTTAGAACGAGATGCAATGACCATATATATCCATTTTAGCTTTTCTCTTGCTTGCATGCATGTTGTGATTTTTTTATTGCAGTTAGTAAAGATTTAATTCAAATGCATGAAACATGATTTTTGGTATTGGGAAAATCTAGATTTTGGCAAAGAGCTGCTATAACTGTTTGGATTTTGGTGTACTCTTGGGAATTGACTCTTTTCAACTTAGAGTATATATAACTAGAGACACCGTTCCCATTAGGAATCTTTCGAAAAATGTTGCTTTTTTATTTTCCAAAAGTTTGTTTGGTGGCCCCGGCTCAGGCCCCTCTCAAGACATCGTCTCATCGGATAATTCTTCAATCTACAATTTTTTGAGCACTTTTCTTCGTGGAGGAGAAACAAAGCCGGGGTTACCAAACAAACTTTTGGAAAATAAAAAAGCAACATTTTTCGAAAGATTCTTAATGGGAACGGTGTCTCTAGTTATACATACTCTAAGCTTTTCAATGGAGTTGTTCAATGTTCAACAGGAATGTAGAGCAACCAATAAAAAATTAACCGATCTTCAATCGTCAAGGAGATTCATCAAAAAATGACAAAAACTATATGCAATCGAGACCACTGTGAATTTGTGAAATCACTACTTGCTAATCAATTTCGTTCACTGACAACGGAACTGTAATTAAATGCAGTAAAGTATGGTTGACGTAATCGTAATCCACGCGAGTAGATATGCATGACTGCTACTGTAGGTATAAATCTCGTCTTACTCCCAATTGACCTTTAAAGCGTATCATAATTATCCATTATTCTATTAGGTATTATTTCTTTACAAATATGTCGTTCTTGCCACTGAGTGATTGATTGATCGAAATAATCAACACCTCATCAAAATATGTAAGTTTTATAATGAAATTAATGTCGATTTGCGTCAAAACGGTGGTATATTTTACGTGCGTAAACATACCAAATATGTGCTACTACTGGCCCGTATTCAAGACCACTGTGCCATCAACTGAACTACTCCAGTCAGTCCGAAGAATTTTTGAAAAACAACGAATCACAGCGGGTCACATTCAGTTTGATTGGCATCTTTATCAGCTCAATTACTAACAATATCGAAAAAGTTTTTATTTAACATTTTAACAAACAATGAAGGTTATACATATGTATAAATATGATCTCTGCTTTATTAAAAGTCACAAGTTAAAAAACTGTACAGTAGTCTGTAATTTTTCCAAGACATTCAGTATGCACTGTCCGTTCTTGGAGTAGACTCATGTACATTGAAAAACAAAAAGTTTGTCTTTTCTTACCAACATTTTTGGGTGTAAGTACGTGTGACCAAACGAGAAAATAATGCAGCTACCGAGTATAATTAGAGTAACGGCAGTCACAGGTAATAATATTATAAAAAGGTGGCATAGTAAAATACTAAAACGCAGCCAACATTGATTACCTAATTTCATATACATTTTTGAATGCATCCCTAGTATTTTTAAATACCTGTGGGTTGTCTTTGGGTCTTCATATCAAGGTTCCTTTCAACAAGGTAAAAGTAACTGCCGTAATTTATTGAAAGCGAGTCTTGAGGTATATAGATACAGGTATAGATCTTTAAGAAAATTGATTAATTTTCCTGTGAAGGCGGACTCAATATTAGGTCAAGAAGAAATTGGTCCAATCGAGAATTACACCTGCGTTGCAAATGGAGTTTTCCCACATGAAGACTGCGAAAAATATGTTTCGTGCTGGCAGAACCAGGCAGTTCTTTATCAATGCACAGAAATAATGCTTTTTGACCTGCGTTACAATGGTGAGTCTTTTCGTTACGTTAAACATCAACAAGTAATAATAATAATGGGCATGAATGAGTATTAATCTGAGTCCATAAATATTTATTGAAAGGATGCAATTATGCAGAGTATGTGGATTGTGGGGACAGAAATCGTCCGCCAACGTATCCTGGGACGGAAACTCCTCCTGCAACAACTACGACACAAGACCCTTCAATATCAACTGCTCCAACTACCCCTCCACCAAATGGAACTTTTGAATGTACAACTAACGGTGTTTTCCCCCATAGTACCAGGTGCGAGTACTATTGGAGCTGCTATGAAGGCGAAGCACAGCTTATTCACTGTGAATTAGATTATCTGTTTGATTTACGATACAACGGGTATGTCTTCAGGAAAATGAAAAGAGTAAAATGGGCTCAACTGAGTCAGGTTATTACTACAACGACTTTTAAAAAAAATCTAGATGTAACTTTCCTGAGCTGACGGATTGCCAGGAAAGGGAGAGGCCCATTGGAGTCCCATCAACTATCACACCGCCTGAAGGAACGCGTACAACTACAATAGGGCCAAGTGGTGGAACCCAAACAACAGAGCCAGGCAATAACTCTACCAGTACAGTAGGACCCGGATTTCAGTGCCCTCAACCCAATGGAAAATTTCCTGATCCTGCAGATTGTACATCTTTTTACTCATGTGTAGAAAATATTCCTATCCATGAATCTTGTCCACCTGGCCTGCATTTCAATCCAAAGCTAGAAACATGCGACTGGCCAGATCAAGCGGGGTGCGAGGTTGTTTAACGTTTCTATCACTGAAGGCAATTGAATATTCACACTGATTACAGATATTTGTAAATATGCGTCACATAATGTCAAAAATACTTTAACATATTTGTAATTTTCTACAAATCTACTCACTTAATAATTATTACAACCTACGAGGAACTATTACTGTCCTTACTCGTTGATTACAACCAATGATTAGATATTTTTATAAACGGAGCATATCATATCATATGTCCCATAAGGGCTTGGGGAGGAAGTCTAAATTCATGACTAATGAAATAGCATATTTACAAGTTACAGTTCTATCGCCTTGCTACTATTATAATAAACCTTAATAATTTCACTAGATCCGAAACAGAACGCACTACCTAGAGCACATAGCAGATAATATTTATAAATGCTCTCATGAGACTGATAACTTATAGTATAGAACAAAATTTTGATGTTGTCTAAAATGTCTTCCTTCATGAAGAATTAGTAACAACAAAATTTGAAAAACGTCTTCAAATCCATAAAATTGGTTTTGGAAAACCATCCGACGCTTGTTTAAAATAATCTTCAAATGACTCTGGAGAATCGTAAAAGTAGTTGAGGTTGTACCAACAATATTCCATCTCATCTCGCTTACTCCAATAACCTCCGTCAACCTCAAGTGATTCTTTAGCTTTGTCACTCGTGTCCATCCCACTCCAATTGTTATCAATCGTTTTTTCCAGCGTAAAATTCTCTGGCATACCAGTAATTTTGGCATTTTCTTCGAGGAATGAACACAAAATACCATTCTCTCGTTCAGTATCATTCCATTTCATACATTCAATCGTTACTTTCTCAATTGTCTTAATTTCAAAAAGCACACAATTAACAAAACTTGGGGTAGCAATGTTTCCAGGTTTAGGACTTCTTTTGTCTTCTAATATTACTAATTTCTTAAGGGCAGGGAAAACAAGATGGAATGCCTCCGAAATATGTGAATTCCTCTCACCTACCACAGCATTGCAATGGTCCAACATCAGCTCCGTCACACTAGTTACAATGTTCCTACATCTTCCAGGAAACTTTAATTCGACTTCAAAAAGGACTAACTTCCGAATGTTTCCTTTGGCTAAAAATGTCATCGAAAAGTTCAAACATGAAAGATAGGTAGAATTTGATCCTGGCAGCGAGGATAGAGGCCAATGTTTCCAAAAAATTAGTTCTGTCAGCTTAGGACACTCTTTCAAGATTTCTTCCAATGAGTAGTCCCCCCATACTTTATATAATGTTATTTTATCTAGCTGCCTCACCCAATCTTTCGGTGGTTTCATAGAAAATTCACAATTGGATAAGGCTAATTCAGACGGTTTTGAATTGCTCAAAATTTTTTTAGAGTCTCGGATGTAATTCACAACAAGAACGCTATTATTTTTAATCTTTTTTGAATGGTTTAGTTTTAGAAAAGTGACTCCGTTGAACTTTAACAATATATCTTGGTTCAATGACCAAATATTTTTAGCAGACATACGCATTGCGTCCTTAGTGTTGAACCGTATGTAACGAATTGGATCAAAGTGAGAAAGAAATTCAAAAAATGAATCATTCGATTTGTTAAAAAACTCACACTTTGCTTCAATCCGTGCCGTTTTACAGTTTTGAAACACCATGTTGTGGTAATTATTCAGTACGACAGCGTTTTTAAAACTAATTGCAGCAATGGTTTCGCTATCTGGTAATCTAATACACCGTCGTATAAGATCTTCAAAGGTTTCCGCTGTTTTATTTTCATAATTTTTGGTAACGATTTTCTCGAAATACGAATCGGAATCGGAATCGTCAACATGCATCCTCTTTGTCGGAGTTTCTTCAGTTCTGGGAGGCGTATTTTCTAAAGCTGAGATGTTGCGCTTCCTATCATTATTATCCAAGGCCGGTAGCTGCTCACATGTCTGGGTTCCTTGATCCTTCTTAATATTACTATTGCTTGTCATAGTTACTACTACGGAGTGAGATCGAGGTTTACTGTTGTACTTGTACTTTAAGGTGGGTAGTTCTGTCGCATTCAGCTTTCCTTTTGAGTGGATATAAAAAATAATATTGATGAGCTCACTATGTTCAAAAGCATTCCTATGCATTGTTGACATGGCGAATTCAGAGACAGTCATTAAGGGGATGCGAATACACTCTACCACTTGTGAAAAATAGTATCTCAAAGACTTCACTGGAGAGGTTTTGGAAGCCTTGGCCTTGTTTTCTGCCCATCTAACATGAGAAAAAATATCGGACGAGTAATTAAAATGGAATGCAGATATTTTAGACAAAAGCAAAATCAAAGTCGGTCGACAGAATGGATGTGTAATATTGTATTTGCTAAAATACCGGTAAGCAGCGTTGAAAACATCAACTTCTTCACATTGTAAAGCATCACTTGACAGTATTCTGCACACATCCCAGCTTCCCAACTCCATAAATTCGTCGTTTTTCAACAGTTCTTTTGCATTCCTAAAATATTAAAAAACTTATAAATGAAACAAATAAATACATGTAAAAATACGAGTACTATATAGTTTAAAACCAGTTAACTCAACTTACCTCAAAATGAGTTGCAATGCAAGTTCCTCCACCTCACTAAATTCGTAAGCTCTTGCTGTATGCAAAACCTTAAATGCATCCCCCGGCGTCATTTTATTTTTCACAAAGTCAACGGCGCTAGACAATGCTTGATCTATGCTATACTGAAAACTTGTTTCCAAAATTTTCAATGCCATCTCCATTTTTAAATCCTCAGGAAGGAGGCCTGTATATAAAAACTAAACATTTAAATAGAAAGGATGGATTTTAATACATGGGAAGAACTGGTTGTGTATGACGATAGAAAAGACACGCGCTGCCATCAATGCCGGCCAATGGAATAGAGAATAATAATGACTAATGACATGCACGGCACTGAAATAAATTTGTTTATTATTTGAGAGATGACTTATTCCTCAGAGAAGGGTATGACACCTACTTCATACACTAAAAATAATTGTTGACACAACTTTCAAATGACGCTGTTACGACTTTAACATTTATATTCAAAGGAAGTTGTTTTTCAGTGCTCGAAAAAGAGTCTAAAATGTGATTGTAATTTGGCTTTGAAATATAATTTTGCCAGCATGCTGGTCATTGGTATTAGTGGCATCACTAGACAATGTACTTGAAATTTATTTTGTACGCCGAAATTTCAATATTCAGCACAAAAGTTGTGGCGAAAGTTTCAAGAAAACGAGTTTCAGAGGTAACTAAGAAACATGACAAATCTAATCTCATTTCATTGTTTCAGTCTCGGTTCTTTCAAGATAAATGCATCAAGGAAATACCAAAAAAATACTTACTTTACGAACAATTTTCAACACCTCTCTTTCAACGTCTAGCTTGACAGTGTAACGATCAAAGCGATTCTTGATGAAATTATTTCTCAGTAAAGCCTCAAATATTGGGGACGCCATGACAAAGACGTCTTTATCAATCATTAATTTTGCGTTTCCAGAAACCCAGACTTGCAAATCACCGGGACATTTCTTGTTGTAATAGCGGCTACTCAATCTCTCATTGAACGTCTTCTTTGGAACCTGTCCCGCGATCAATGTTGACGATGATGGTTGCTGCAGCTGGACTTCCATACTGACACTGTTATTCACAGGGTCCATTGCGTTGGCGTCGTTGTGGAAACTATCAGTAAAAAACATCAACAATAAAACCAAATTCCGAGTACTGAATTCTATTTATTTACGGACAATCGACATATGGTTATTGCTGTCTGGAACTAGAACTTGGAATTGGAGACCACTGTCACTACCTACTCTAAGTTTCCAATCGAATTGCCAATGATAATAACTGTAAATAAAATCAATGATTGATGACAAATTCACAAAATATTTCTACTCACATTCGCAAAATCTCCACAGAGAATGTGGAAACGTCACTAAATTGTCTTTCGTCTTACTCTGAGACTCTGAGTCTCTGACTGAAAAATTGTTAATGGGCGTATATTAACTAAAATGAAAAGAAAACTCGAGCCATGCATGGATGGATGGAGCAGCAATCAGTTATAGTTATGATCATCAGTTTTAGTTCAATACTACAACTACTGTTGTTGTGTTGTGTACTGTGTGCGTACTACTGCATGTAAACTCATGGATACTACGTCAATGTTATATTTACATACACCGCACGACTATTTTTTATTTACACGACTTAAATGCATGCAAGCACTTATTTACAAAAATAAACAAACATAAACTCGGCAAACTGTAGATAGGTTACTTGAGCAATTTATTAATTCAGGACCTGAGTCGGGTACCTGAGGACATTGAAACTCTGTTCATTCTGTTAGACTATGTCGGAAGTATCGATATACAAATTTGGTGAAGCTACGCATCTTTGTTAAGGAGTTTTAGTCATTTTACACTTTTCGGGTACATGAGGACTTTGAAACTCGGTCCATTCTGTTGGGCTATGTCGGAAGTATCTATATATTTAAAAATTTGGTGAGGCTACGTGCCATTGTTGCGGAGTTATAGCCATTTTACACTTTTCGGGTACCTGTCGGGCACCTGCGGACTTTGAAAC
>JAHZMZ010004085.1:0-12742 GCA_027743805.1 Lepidocyrtoides sp. E14 | reverse complement strand
ATTTTCCTTTTGCTTGTCAAATGTTCTGTCATTCAAGCAAGTCAAGTAGTGTTTGTCCACAAAGTTAAGTAGAAAATATTTTGGTGGATGCGCAACATTTTTCTGGGTTTCTTGTGAATTTATTAAAATTGTCATAATTTAAAAGAAACTGAAAAGCATTCGTGCATCATACATAACTTTAAATATCACAAAATTTAAAAACACGATGTTTACCAAGGTGTGCAAATCAAAATTGTTTTATTATTTCATAAACCAGTCCATACGTACGTATCATATATTTAAAATACAAAAACTTCTTGAACCTTTAATAACAAATTTTTTACGAATTTTTACATTTTCTGAAAACCATTAAATTGTTGTTACTAGTCTCCTTTTTGTCCAGACTAAAATTTTTAACGTCGAGTCAAACTCATTTGATGGGACCTTATCTTGTCAGTATGCACATCGTCTTTGACCATCATCATTCATGTGAATGATGGATTACCAACCAAGGGTTTTTTCCCAGGAACTTTGCTAGCTTGAAAACTTGACATAGTATGTATATTGTTTTTGTAGTTGTGATAATCGCAAGTTGGTAGAATGTAGAACTGCCATGTCTGTAAGTTTTCCTCTAAATGTTTGAATTGGAGCCATTCTCCATAATAACTCTTTGCCAAAAAAGTTCACTGAGCAGACGAAAGACTGAATAAAAGGTCAACGGAAAGATTTATTGTGTAAAATAGTATATAATATATCTAAGGTTGTGTCAAGTTTTTTATCTACAGTGCATACTATATATTATGGAATTCACTCTTGAATTTTAAGAGTCCTCAACAGAGGGTTCCCTTGGGCTTACTTTTTAAAAGTCATCTTAAAACAGCCAAGAAAGACGGACCATAAAACTCTTAAATTCAATCTGTTGTTGAATGTTTACATAGTTGCGTGTTTCCTCCTTTCTTGACTCACGAAGAATTTTCATTGTCAATATAAAAGTTTTGACATGCTGCACTGCTGCATGATTACTAGGGGCTTCTTCATCAAATGAATGGATGTCAAAGAGTTCTTCATGCGTGAACTTGACTTTTAGCATCATTCCAGAGGGTTTGAGTTAGGGTTCAACCAAAAAATAAAAATAACGAGGTAAAATATAGCTTGTGCACAAATGCCCGCTACACCAATTCTACTCAATATGATATTATACACTCTATATAATAATAAGTCTAATATTATTGTGCATGAATACCATATACATGTCAACAGCCGTACTCTAGAGTATGTTTTTTTTTCTTCTCACTCACGGTGATTTAGAGAAAATCGTGTATTATATTGCACCATGAGCCATCATGAATGCTCGTTACCCGAAATTGACATATGACTGCTGATGAGTGAGCGTTAATGCTTAAGCCGAAGCAGGAATCCATAAATGCAGGCATTTCTCTCCCACCTTCTTACGTATACAAGTTATTAGTATCGTTTCAACGTGATCGTATTATTGTTTAGTCTAATGCCTGCATAAATCCATGAAAATACATGTTCCTGAACTCCTAGCACTAGACAACGATCTAGTAAAACTACATAAAAGTGATCATTCTTGTGTGTCCTATCCATACCCTAAACTTTTCAACGATAAGCTTTATTTTTTTATTATTAGTGCTACTGAATTGTAAACCATGCTGCTTCTCTTGTTTATGAGGATAATACATATACGCTGCAGCAACTCTTGCAATAGAAAGCAATAATGATGCACATCAATATACTACACAATATAGAGCTTCTACTTTTTTAAATATACCATGTTGATGCATGAAAACGGATTATATATATGCCTTACTTGATAACTAAGCCAATGTATAAAAATGCATTGATGCGTAAAGAAGGTTCGACATTTTCCTCCCGTTTATTTTTCTTTCAATGAATGATATATGGGTTTCAAATTCCGCACGAATATGTTGATGGGAACAGTTCATAATATGGTTTCTCCCGTATTTTTCTACAACCGTTCTTATCTCCCTCCGCACACATTTTCCATTTTTGTGGAAAACGGTTGAAGTATTTACAAGAGTGGTATAATGATGGTTCCTTGTATTTACAATTAGTATACTGGCTCACCCACTGTAAATACGATGCCCTTTAACAAGCAAGTTTAGGAAATATGAGAAACATAGTTATGATTTCAACAAACGCTGGTCTACAACGGATTGCCGATGCTGCCGGTGTACAATGCCTACTGTATTAAGTAATGAATGGTATTTTGTATTCCCTTTTCAACGATACGCTAACTATAAAGGTCTCATTATACAACTTCGTTGCTGCTGCAATTATGGACAAACTAGAAAAAATACATTACAACTGTGCGGTAGTAAGACGTGTAAGATTAAGCCGGCCTTTCGTCAGGTCGGGTCATTTTATCTTGAATCACTAAATAGCACTTTGAAGATGCGGCATTCGATATTATCGGGTATGACATATCATTGTACTATGTACACAGCATGTATGCCTAGATTAGTCAGTTCTTGTTGCTGTCTTGTGTGAAGGAAGTGAGAAAAAATATGGCTAGACTTTTATTTTTATGATGTTCCCTTCATATCTCAAAAACCATTTCAAATGTGTACTTTTTACGTACACGCATACATACATACATACTTTGATGGGTTATCTTGACTTATAAAATCAAAGTCGTACTACTTTTAGTGTTTTTTAGCTATATCACCAATATCACCAGGCTAAAAGTTGGAAATGATAAAAGTTTTAGAGACAGCATTTTCAAATTCCATTACCAAGACGTTTGGTTTATTTCCTTGATTCAGTTTAACTTTGCAGATGAAAGTGGAAAATATTTTATTTGGTCAGTGATGCGGTTGGCCACCGCCACTTTGGTAGCTCTTTGAAACATTGTTCTAAAACGGCATGTTCTACACACGAAAAATTCATCAAAAACAAAGTATTCAAGCATGTAAGTAAACGATCATGTTGCCGATGTGGTGTTTTGAATCTGCAACTGGAACTCTTATTAGTTTTAAATGAATGCAATCAGCAGTCACAATCAAGCCGACACGGACATGTTTCAGCAGCATATAAAGCATTTTACTTCACATATCTGAGCAGCTCAAATCATGAAAATAAGCATAAAAATTTTATTTCTGTTTATCCTATTTATTTTGCCGTACTTTCTATTTACTCTATCTCATAAAAGTATTATTATATAAACTCTAGCTACTGGGATTTGCTTTATTCTGATGTACATTTTGTTTTTGTCCCCTCCCCTTGATGCTGTTGGTCAAGCGTGATGATTTTTGACATGTATTAAATGTCAAAAAAGTCAGGTTCAAAAGAATCGTTCTTTTTGACGTATACGAGTAAGTCCTCATAAATACATGTCTCGTTACGAGGATGAAATTTATAAGTTTGCAGACAAGCAAAAGATAAAAATTTGTTCCCCTCTTCACCACAGGCAAAACTGTCTACTTTGAAAAGATCACTTGTGTCGTCGGTGTAATTGTTTTCCTCGTTACGATTTGTTGGCATATCCGAGATTACTATTGAAAAAAAGAAGAAAGGCTCTTGAAGAAAGGGGATACTTTGTACATTCATGCACACATTTTGGCGACTTATTTTGTTGATTAGATAATGAGATGTATGATCAAAAGGCTCGCTAAAAGTACATGCATGCTCTAATGATAAGAATAAAGTACCTACATATTATGTGTTGTTCTGATATGCCGTAGCTAACGCACTTTTTTATTTTGTAAATTCTACGTAAGTAAGCTTTTCAACATGTCTCCGCTGTAAATGTTTGTGGCAATCCACCGTTTGAAATTACCGACAGCGACGCATCATTCTCTTCTCATTTCCATTCCTCCAGTCTCTTCATTCTTTGGCCTGAACTATGCATGTAAAATAAAATAATAAAAAAATCTGTACGCACCTGTAGAACCGCTGCAACTTTGCAAGTCATAAAGAAAGGGCAGCGGAGCAATGGAACAAGCAATGATGTTCATGTCACGTCACGCTGAAATTATTATTATTATTTTTCTCTTTCTTCCGCCGCTTTTTATAATATACAGAATGTGCAATGAATGCACATATGTAGCTAGAATCATTATTGGCCATTGTTTTACAAAAGGCTCAGTGCATCGGCTTAGCTAAATGCCACTCATAATAGGCACAAAAAGTTATTCGTGAGTAATCTGATGCACTAATATAGGAATCCTCCACAATTTAAATGCAGCTGGTATTATCCAGTTTTGTGGTTGCTGGCTATCAGCTCATGTTACTAGTTACTATTACTTTTATGTTACATACACAAGAATTATCCCAAATCCCAATTGAAGGTATACCTAAAACCGTATTATTATACATAGGTGTATAAATTTTAGTATAATATGCAGTTCATCGATACTGCTTCTGGTCTATGTAAATTCATCTCATCACAGAGCTTCATTAAAGATTCCTTCTAGAAGTACTAAAACAAGCCGGTTTGAATATTTGGTCGCTCTCCTTCTCTGTGGTGGAGAAAAAAAATGACCAGCAGAGCGGAGAGTTGGACTTATTTAGCTCTTCCAAGCAAATGATCTCTTTCAGAGAATGCGGTAGGTGTGGACAAACGTTTTATGGTAGTAAATATATATTAAAAGAGCGTTATCATCATCATAAGAAACAACTTGTGCGTCTTACGTGCGTTATTTATATATTCTGTAAAGTGGTAGTAATAATAATTCGTCATCTGTCAAGAAAAAAATATTTCATTGGCTAGCTGTGGTTATTATGTAATACATAATATAATAAGTATATATTGCGTGTAATTTTAGTTGGGTAAGTAGTTGATTATATTTTCACTTTGCTGAAATCTACTTGCACTGTCGTTGTCGGTCGTTGTTGGTAGACATTATAATAATAACTACACGTATGACGGCAATTATCATTCTGTAAAAGCCGGTTACATCACACACATGTGTGTTATTTCTGATGTATGTGCCGAAATGAGTTTTAATGGATGTAAAAGTAGTCGGCTTATTGTAATCGTGAGCTGTTGATGTCCACGACTTTTTAGACCGGCTGGCTTTTTCATATAAAATGCAATATCAAAAGGAGCGATGAAGAGTCTGTAGTCCAGTCTGTATTTAGTCGGACTAGCTGCTTGCTACGAGTATGCATGTGTTGTCCAGTATTGGATTCCTGTAGGTAAAATCCATAAAAAAGATTGTGAAATAATCAACTCCATTCTACAGCTTGGGAATCAGCAAGACCACTGAATATTAACAAACAAAATAGATTTGGGAATCTGTAAGATTAACATTTTGGTCTACAATATTAATAGGTAGACTAGACTGGACAGTGTAACCCTCATGGTTAATATTAATAATGAATACTATGAAGATTATAAACATAAAAGAAATAAAATTGTGGACATGCTCATTTTTATTACTCTTTGCATGATTCGCTTCTTTAACCATTCTTCGATAATGCTCCTCAGCAGAGAACTTGATCTTATATTTGCCAGAGTGTTTTTCTACTTTGCGCATCTATAACTCAGGTGTATGCAAACCCACATCTATGGATAAGTAGGCATAAATAGAAAGCACTAAAAGAGCTCTGAAGCTGATGATGATAAATAAATATTACGTTCATAGTTGGCAATAATTTTATAATATCCTTTCACTGACAAAGGGAAACGGACTAGTGAGCAAATCACAGAGTGAGCTCAACCAGTCACTTTTTTCACAATAATAGTAGTAATAATAATATTATCATTATTACTTGCTCGAAAGCCGCACTGTTATAGGAGTATGATGAATTGTTGAAGAGAAGAAAAAATATAATATTAAGAGAATGGGTTGTACGCACGTTTGTAACATGATTTTTTTCCTCTTTCGATTCTCGCTAATACAATAAAAAGCCGTGGTGTTTGATATTAAGTGGTAAAAAGCAACATAATATAATTTTTTTTTATAAATGCAACAACAACAACAACTGCATGGATATTCTTCCTATTTTTTATAAAGTCTGCTATACACTGCCACTACATAACTACAACTCTACAACTGCCAGCATCACTACTACTGTTGCTGTCATGTTTTAATAATATTCATCATATACCCAGTAGAGAAGCGGACAGTTCAAAAGGAATTTATTGTTCTTATCATATTGGTGATAAGAGGTCTATAAGAGTATAATATTATTATTATTATTACAAGGAGAAAAAAAGTGGAATGTATCCCTCTGTTTATATGCATCTTTCTCATTTTTCCTCCAGAGGAGAAATAAGAGAGATAGAATAGATTGCATGTAGTAATGTGTGCTGCTTCTGCTCTCAGTCAGTTGAATTTTCATGATGATGACGAAGACGATGCTGCTGCTGCTGCTGATGATGATGATGATACAGGCCTAGCGTAATTCTCTTGTCGGCAAATTTCACAAAGAGAACGACGAGACTCCTCTTCAGCAACAACACCGATATCAGCAGCGGCAGCAGGAGCAGCCATCGCTCTCCGTGTTTTGTTAGATATATACCTACTAGAGATGAAAAGTAGCTTTAAACTGCAAAAGTGGATACTACAATAATATGTATGTATTATTATAGGTAATATAGAATGTTATGCTAGCTTTTACACTTTTTCATTTTCTACGAAAGGTACGCACATATATGCATGTATGTGTTGCATGCATGCTAACTTTTAAGTTTGTTGCCGTTCTTCAAAGAAAAAGAGAAGAGGTAATGGATAGATAATATCATTTCTACAACAGACACACAATATATAGGTAAGTGAACATACCTACTACAGGAAAAAAAATTAAGAGAAGACACTAGCGATCAACATTCTATTTTATTTCACTTGCAACACAGCTTTTGTAGAGAGAGAGAGAGAAGAGAAAAACCAAACCTTAGAGAAGGAGAGAAGAAGAAAAAAAGGGTTTAAAAGCGTAAGACGAAAAAGACGGTACAGGCAAAGCCGCAAAAGTAATATGACGACGGACTCATTGTATCATTACAACATATCAGGCGTATCATTGGCTTTTGTATTCATCCTTTTATTTTTGTTTTTCTCCATTGTCTTACATCAATACAAAATGTAGACAGATTTTTTTTTTAGAAAGATCGATGGATGTGTGTACTTGTTCGTATAGAAGCCGCGCGGTATTTGTTGCTGGCCGGTATAAAAAGAAATCTTTATTTTATTCATCAAGTAAGAAATACACTGACAATAGTCCTCTGTACGCGTGAAGAAGAGGAGTGCAATAAAGAAGGGTCATCACAAAAGTTTTTTCATGTTGCAAATGGTCACTTTTATGTTTTCTTCTGTTTATAATAAAAACATAACTAGTATTGTACATGGACCAGGAACACTAATGAAAAACAAGTTGACGCTTGTAGTCAAAGATCCAGTACAGATGAAAAAAAATGTCACTGACTGACTACAACTGATGCCGAAGGATATCATCTCTATTCCTGATTATGGCTATTCATTATGTTTTCTTCATTGCTGCAGCATTATTATAAACTACTGATGCGAATGAACAGTGTGACTTTTATCGGTACCTAAAAAGTCAGTATTTATTATCATTATTAGGTATATCCATGTCTTTTAAGCAGGCGCTCCAGTACAAAGTAGCAATTATAGGTCCCTTAAGATTATAGCATAGCATTTTTTTCAAGAGAGACTAGAGACTAAAAAAGTGTATAGAACGGGTTATTTAAGGGAGGATGATAAAGTGTAATTTTATAACGCAACGGAAATCCAAGAGGAAAGAATATAAACAAGTCAGAGCTGAAAACAGGTATTTAATGAAATGTATCTTTAGGGGTTTTACTAGCTTCTTCATTCTTCTCACTTTGAAAAGTCTTCCCATTTTTCTTCTTTTCCTCCTCCATTGATATGATGATGATGATAGATGTACTGTAATAAGTTACATGAAGTTTTTTTTTACCTAATACTCCTGCTGAAGCTGACTGATGCTTTGGACCCGCATTACATGACTTGTAATAAGAAGTGGTACCACTGTTGCTGACCATGGGTTGCCCCATTCCTTTTATTCCTGCTCGTCTTTTTTTTCTCTCGAAGGACCCGACAAGTTTTTCCTCGGAAGACTTGTTTCAGCCGGCATCATCAAAGGGTCTCTTCTTCTCTTTTGTGTGTCTCTCCCTCTCCGTTCTCTCCCGACTCAATGTTACTTTTACAAAGAGAAGACCAACAAGAAATGGATCTAAGAATGCAATTATGCCACGCATACGTGCACGCACACCTTACAAAATATGTATATTGGTAGATGCAGTTGCTGCGCATTTATTCGTCATTTGTACAAAAGATATACACAGACACAATAGACTGGCCTGTAAATTCAGCCCAACACAATGTAACATTAGTTTGTCATTATCACCGTGCCCTTTGTAACTGTATGAGTACATCTAGTCTAGTACGAATGGACGGATGATGTCGAGCATAATATGGGTCTTTTGGCATCATCACAAAAGCAGCAAATGAAAATGACCAAGTCACACAGATTCTACCACTATTGACCTTTTTCAAACTAAACAAGAAAACTACGCCAAAGGGAAGCGATATTCTCTTCTCTATATCTCCATCACCTATTAATAAATTCTCACCTTGCCTTTCCTTTCACCCCGTTGCTGTTTAAAAAATATATCCAACCTCTACTCCCACTTAAAAATTACATGTTTAAATGTTTATTCCCTTCTACTTGTTATTGAAACAGGTGAGTAGAATAAACACAGAAAAAAACATGTTCGGTTTATCATCGTGAAAGTTTTATTCTTAGACACTTGTTAGTATGATTATTATTACAATTACTGACCGCCATTTTCAGTATCTTTGTTCCTGAAAAATGCCCATTATCACGGTTATTATCACCAAAGGATTTCTCTGTTCATCTTAATATACAGAGTCAAAAGAGATAAAAAAAGCTCCTTCCCTTGAAAGGGTACGGAACTGTGTTTACTGCCAACAGGAAACTTTATAATGCTTTATACCAGTGGTCACGTAAAATGTAGTAGAGGGATTATAGTGTGCATAGTATACACTTCATATAGAGATAAATTAGATGGGATATCGGGAAAAAATATTAATCCTAAAATTACTGCAAGATCCGAAAGGAGTGAAAAACCTTGCATCAAAATATATGTACATTTTTTTACTGCCTCAAACGAATACGCATGAAAGTCTTTGCATAGACTTTGATCTGATGATGATGACGATGATGATAATGGCAATTCAACAAGCTTTTGTGCTATTACTGCTACAATAATACATTGCAAGTGTAGAGTATGATGTATAAGCAAAAGGAATCTTCTCTTTTATTTTCCTATCGTCTTTTCAATGCACTAAACCAAGTCACGACACGGCAACGACCGTAGTTAGTTACATACTAACATTTTTACTTCTTTAGGGGTGGTTATTGTTGTTGTTGATGATGATCATGGCGGTGGTGGTAGTAGTGGTGAATACAGTGTTCACGTTCCTCAATAGTCATTCTTATATTTATATGGTTTTGTGTTGTTATATGTAAGCATGTATGATATAAAGTGTTATTGCTTATATAACAATACTTGCAGATATACCTTCTGATATACCTAGAAGAGATATGCTATATTACAATGAAAGGAAAGCATATTTGGTACTAGAAGTTTAAAAGAAAAGCTGGCGCAGCAATATGCCTTCAAAAACACATTATTACGTATACAGTGAAAAAAAATGTATAGACATACGTACATAAAGTACATTATTATATGTTTCTATATAATAATACGAGCATTGAGGAAAACTCACAAAAAAAGACCTCCTGTCCAACTTTTTATGAGCACGAAAAGCCTTCAGGGGTGGATTTGAAACGAATAAAGAAAATGATAGTGATGATGATGCGATGCCCAAGTTCTTATCTGACAGACGTGGAGTGAGTAGGCAACAACTTACACAAAGTTAAAAATCGAAGCTAAAGAAATCCTTTTTAAATCACACTTCTTCATCTTTTTACGCTTTTAAATTATCCTTTTTTCCTACATTAGCTGCAGTAGGAGTAAATATAAAAAGTGCATCACACATCCTACCAAATCATGCAATATACGGAACATATTAGGAATAGTGGCTTTGGCTTACAAAGCACTCCTTGTCTACAAAATGTATTTGCCACAAGAACAATGTGACAGCATCAGTAAAATCAGTAGTGGTGGTGGTGGCGGCGGTGGTGGTAATATAGGTATAAGAAAAATTCTGGTAATATTCCATTCCACACAACTCCAGCTCCCTTTCCCTTTTAGACCCGCAATACAAGAAAAAGATAAGTTTTTGTATTTACTACTGTTGCTGCAAGCCGAGCAGCAAACAGAAAAAAATTTTAACGTTGGCTCGTTCTTCTTGCTTTTATGCCCAACATTACCTCGACTTTTTCACTGACACACAGTGGAAGTACATTTCTTTATGAGTTTTTTCTTTCCTAATGATCCTCTGATGTTGTTCGGTAATTTTACATTACATTATCATTATAGATGAAGCAACAACAATCAGAAAGTGAGGAAACTTAAAATGCAATCCCATGTATTCTATCGCTGTTTGTTCATATAAGAAAATGGAAAATTGAGTAGAAATATTACCAAATGCCTTTGCCATGTACCTATATACGTATTCGTGTGTATGTGTTTATTGAATACACTGCTCAGCGTTAAAAATCTTCGTAAAAGTATACAGACTAAATCTAAAAAAGAATTAAGGTTATTTGAGCTGAAGGTAAATTCTTATTTCTCGTGCTTGTCTACTTTTAGGATAATAATAAGACTGCATGCTTGTTAGATATCTTTTCCAGGTTCTTTATGTGTTCTCATTTTCTCCAGTAATGAGTCTTTTTAGTGCATTCTTTCTTCCCGAAGTATAATCATCACTGTTGTCATTGTTGCTACTTGTGCACTGCTGATGAACAAGAAAGATGAAAGAGTCAGATGAACTGGACCTCTAAAATATCGGAAACGCAACATGCTGAAGTCAATTACACTGTATTCGTAAATACGGTTAGGTACATTTTTTCCAACTAACTAGACTCATTTGTTTGCATGCGACAAAGTAATGTATACCTACTGCGTTGCTGCTGCGTACAATTGGACTGAAAAACCGGATATTGTATTTTTCTTAGTGTTCATAAATTTTCATTACAACTTTTTCTATTGGATTATAGACGTCAGCACTTAAAGTCAATGACATTTCTGGGTGTTTCAATGCCCGAAATAATAAAATATTATAGAAAGTTGGTTTCATTATGCTAGTAAAACCGTCTATCAAATACGAATATTCTCCGAACCAAAAGGTTTGGCATTTAACTAGTCTAAAAATGCGACATGTTACCATTTTGTTAATATCAACTCATGCATGAATAAGTAGATTGTCATTTTGTCACTCAAATAGGAAAAGTGCGTTTCTCTTTCCACTGTATTTTATCGCAGATATTTAATTTACCAACAACCGTCTCTCAAAACATCTCCGATGATGAAAATGTAAGGGAAAATATTATACATTTTCTTGTGTACTTTTCTACACGAGAGAAAAGGCTGCTCGCTTTTACATGACACGTACACGTATGTATGTAGTTCTCGAACCTCTTGGATTTTCTCAGCAAGACACTCAACTAAAAGCTTGTGCTCCAACTTATAATGAAGTATTATTATTGCCGATAAAAATGTGAAATGGATTTTGTTGCATGCGTGTGTGCTATGCATGTATATACATATGTAGATTTGTAAAAAAAAAGGTTCATAATGTGTGTGATGAGGAAGGAGCTTGCTGCACGGAGTAGATTTTTATGAAGAAAATTCTAAACCTAGCTCACGACCAAACTATGTAATAAAAATGATGCACTGCACACGAACTTACCACCATTGCTGCAGCCAGTATAAAATATTTTTGATTGTGCTGCTGCTGCTGCTGTTGGCAGCAAATGTACATCGACGAGCATTATAAAGAAACGCAGTACGCTTTCTACATTGTATGAAAACTGCATAGATGGGTATACATATAAGATGAATTCTTACTTTTACCAGCTTATAAGTAGAGGATGCTCAATTGTAGCTTTACTAGTTACTTGGCTAGTGGGCAACGCAAAGCAATACAATCTAAAAGAAACTAAACTATATCATGCATGATTGCTAGCTTGCAAGTCACTGGGGATAATAATCAGCAAGTAAGTCATATAATATGCTATTGTTTTTTTGCACCATATGTGTAGGTACATTGTACGAGATCGGGTAGCTCGTTGTACATGCATGTATGTAAGACGCAACTCGTCGTAAATTACAGAAAAAAACTGTGGTCTTTTATTTTAGTCTTGAAAACAAATGAGCACTGCGTATCTGGTCTTCTCCTATGTGCCTCACTTCTATGTGTAAAATTATCAGGATCAGGACACGAAAAGAAACCACCCTAATAATTTTCTACAACTGTGCGTATACATAGGTGTAAAACTAGTACCTATAAATATGTGTGTGTGTGTGTATTGTGAATGTATTTATGTATTTACGAGCCATTGTAGCAACTCTCTTCTACTCTAAAAAAGATAGAAAAATATTATGTATTTAGGTATGATGAAGAAAAAGGAAAGATTACAATTGTAATACAGACATATCTACTACCTAAATGCATTATGACCATTAGAACACAATGCAATGCGTTTACCCTACCTACCATACTATCTACATGTATTTATTGCAGCAGCTTGAGCAATAGCAGAAGAAGGAGTTTGGACAAAAGTATGAATACCTATATAGCTG
>JAHZMZ010004084.1:0-15137 GCA_027743805.1 Lepidocyrtoides sp. E14 | reverse complement strand
GTTAAGGTTAATGATTGTGCAAAAATGTAATGGCTATTGCATCAATAAAGCTTTACACTACAAAGCCCATCTATACATCACCGTTGCTTCTAAAATTTGTCAAATTTTTTTCATGCCTTTTAAAATTTTCAACAGCAGAAACCATACTAATCGTTTCCACTCGAATGCTGGTTTCCTCGAAAGGTAAAAATCAGTAAAAGATCTTTAAAACATGCCACATTACAATGTAATGTACATATTTAGTTCTGTACATCAAAGTTTTGTACTTAAGCTTTGTTTCGTTATCACAATAATAGTTTTACTGTTGCAAAAAAGTTCGGAGCTTCTTACTACATGGAGCTTGCAGAATTGGAGCGCGTCCACATTTGTTAAGATTTTATGGAACATAAATAATGCTATAATATTCAATTTCTCCCTGAACGTTTTTTAAAACTTTTGAAATGTTCCATCGTTTTACAAATCTCAAACAAAAGCACAAATTCAAAATTACAGAATATTTATGCATTTCCTTTATTGCCTTATTCTTTTTCTATTCAAGTAGTATAAACTAGTCAAATTTATTATTTGTCGTTGCATTGTATTGGACACATATGATGAAGTATGTGATCAGAATGCCACCCACCTATAATCAGAAAATAAATAAAAAATACGTACATATGAATAAATATTGTAGTTATCAATCCAGTTGTATGCCTCAACTTAACACACTCGATATCAAATTTAGGGAAGCCATTTCATACTATTCTTACGTTTGCAACAAAAGCGTACGTGATGGTGAATCCTACACTTGTTGAGACCCCCACTGCGTTTATTTGCAACTCATGCAGTAGAACAGAGAGCTGCTGCTGGGAAATTCCGGGCAAATCCAAATTTGCTACTTTTGAAATCCACGTTTCAAAAACCTTGATCTTTGAATGCAACGCGTTTGTATACATACACTTTTGTACTAACATCATAACCCTCTAAACTTTTGATTAACTATTGTGAATTTTTTAAATATTTTTGCATACCTGCTTGGAAACATCTGCAGCAAGAATATATAAAAGGGCACTTGTCATGAACAACAGTACAAATCTGATTTGGTTTGCTAGATCACCATTGTACACAAAACTGATTGGGATATCAAATATCATTAGAATCAATCGTTGTAACAAAATATCTCCATATGCATCAGCGATAAGAACCGAGAAATCTCTCAGAGAGGAATACCAGGCCAGTGCCGATTCCCAAATTTGTGATTTTTTGCTTAAAACAACGCGTGAAAACAAATACAGATTTCTGAGGCGGTTTGCAAACTCTTTTGAACAAAGCCAGAATACAAATACAATAGCTGGCATGCATAGTTCCTCGTAAAAGCCACTAACGTGCCTGAGAAAAGTTGCCACTCCCGTCAAAACACCTATGAAAATATCGGTGGAAGAAAATGACGAATTTGTCCTGCCAGTAGGAATTTCCTCACAACGAACCTTATCGTGGCGCATATAAAGAAGATATTTTCCCCAATTGACACAAAATTGAAACATTCGCATCTTGAAATCTTCCAAATTTTCATTGTTGTCATCCAAAATACAATCCAAAAACCTGCCCATATTTGTTGTGCCGAGGAAAATTCCAAGAGTAATAAAAGAAATGCATAAGGAAGGGGCAAAAAGCCGCCACATGGATAGCTGGTAAAGTGATATTGACGGATATTTTGTTAAACAACGATTGTTTGTGGAGAAAAAATATAAATTAAATTAGAAACGTAAAATGTTTTTTTTCAAGTTTGTGGCTCACCTTAATTTGTGGAACAGGAAGGTTTGTGGATTCATAAATAAACCTTACAACGTTTACATATTTGTCAGATTTGAAGCCCAAATAATACCAGAAGACAGAATGAAAGAATATTTTAGAAATTGCGTGGAACACACGAAAATATCCTGTCGGGTCCCAACTTGGGTCTGACCAAAAGTTATGTAAAATGTCCCGAGATTCAGCAATACGAAAAAGTGTACAAGGTACCAATATGACCATCCAGAGAATCTAATGTAGAAGCTATCCATTAATTAAGGAATCTACACAATCACAATCATTATCCGTAACGCGCATGTTGCCATTCGTAAGTTTAGGTTTTCCTAACCTTACCTTTGAGAACCACCACGTTACAACGACTGGTTTTCCCCGTACATCTTTTATTCGAAAGGGTGAAAGACCCAAGTAGTAAGCAAATTTAAAGTACGTTGTTACAAAGCTGGCTACCGACTTTCGTTTTATCTCTTCATTTACGCGAGCAGTTCTCGCGCTACTGTCAATCTCAATACTAATATGAAGCGCCATCAAAATACTTTTTTTTAAAAATCGCACTGAAGTCTCTTTACAGTTCTCATTAAATCACTGACTGGACTCATTCATTGTTTAATTTAAGAAAACCCGTCTACATGTCGGCTATAGATTGTGGATGATGATGGAATATGGGTAACACATTTTACCCCAACATAACTGCTTGCAAATGCAAATGCTACAATAATCGATGAGTAATGCATACAAGAAGAACGTAAATACGAGCATTGGATAGATAATGTATTGGGAATGGGTGTGAACTGTGAAGGCAATTTTGATGAACCAAAGTATTTTAAAACGTCAACTGGAAACAAGTACAAATGGCATGAATAATGAAGGCTGAAAAATCCATCGTAAAATTTTAAGAGTGGACATTTATTTCAATTGAATTTCATATACAAAATGTTTGATCTCCTTTTTAAACGCCTTTTTAACACATTAGAATTTGAAAGAAATCATATACTCGGGTGAATTGTTTACCCAAAGGGCTGGCATAAGCTTGATGTCAATCATATAATAGATATCATAATTGGATCCATTCCATGATGCCATTACATACATGATGATAAGTAATAGATTAAAATATTTCGTTTCGTCATAATAATACAGAGGGTACACGGTTAAAATAAAAACACTTTCCCATTTTGAAAATCACACGTTTACCATTGGAAAACACTGATTGGTTGAGTTTTCTGCCGTCAAGACTCCTTGCCGAACAACTTTCTAGTTGGATTGTAACGTTCAAAATTAGGACAGCAGCAATTTACTTTTTATGTGTGTAACTTCTGTAGTTTTTGAATTGTAGTACCATTATTAGAATCATGAAACAAATACACTACGTAGCACGATATAAGTATAAATATGGTAAAATATTAGTGATAATGTTATTGGTCAAGTCTCGACCCAAGCTTCTCAAGGAAGATTTTCATTTCCTCCTCTTCTTTATTCCACACCAAAACTAGCTGCTCAGACCTACTAAAACTGAAATAAAAGAGAGATGGTGAATGAGAAATAAAACTACAACACCCACAATGTAAACAAGTAAACCGATGATTAATAAATAATGATAATAATTAAACGTACAAGCTAGAAGGAGACAGATCTTCGACACGGTTGATTATGAGGAAGCCATCAACCAAGACAAGGTGATGCGGTTCGCTGCATTCCTCCTTGTAATATTTTACTAATTTACTATATCCCGCTATTTGGACATCAGACTTGGCGCTAATAAAAAAGCAAAAACGATTTTAGGTATCTAACTTCCTTTTTGTTTTAGTTAATTAAAATGCCTGAAAATGCAGAATTGTACCTCAAGTAAAACTGCTTCAGCTGACTCAAATTAATGGACGGAATAATAAAACAATTTGTGTTGGTGGACGAATTTCGCAAAGTGGAGAAAAACCTGGTTAAAATTTCTTGTCTGCAAATTGTATTGTAAAGACAGATCATTTACGACGAGTGCAAAATAAACGAAGTAACGGGTAAAAGAAAATTGAAATTGGCAATTACCGAGTTTTAAAAGGTAATGATCCCATGTACTCGCCTCGAATAAAGACTCCATCAAAAATATGTAAGGTCGGAATAAATTTTCGCATTCCTTTAACAGCATTGAACCGTTCTGAAATCTGAGCCAACACCAAAGTCCCATATGGTAACGAAAATGCACGCTGTTCTAAGGGAGTCCAAACATTGTTGTGCAAATGTAAAATTACCGATCCTCCACAACCTGGTAAAAATTAAAACCAAACATGAAATTGTTTATTCCAACGAGGTAGATATAACACATGCAGATTGAATAGTATTCTTTTACCAAAAAACCATCCATATTTGCTCTGAAAGATGTTCCCTTGTGATGAAATTTGGACGGGAAATGCTAGAAAATCTTCACTGGAGGACCTATCTTTGAGTAAATTGAGTTTTATTTCACTAGGTGCAACGGTCTCTAAAAATGAAAATGAAAGGATATAATAATTTTTTACCGATGGGAAAAACAATATCGATAACAAAAAGTACCAGCTGCCATCCCATTTTGGGTAAAAAATTCCTTCATCTCTTTTGTTGCATCTAGTACTTTAGAACGCGTAGTAGTACGGGCGATCGGCAAATTCCATGAAGAGAGCATTAATTGATGAGCGCGTGCAAGACTATTGATATGTTTGTCTAAGTTGGGCTGATCTTTTTTCCCAATTAGTTTGCATAATTCAACAATGGACTCAGCTATTTTTGTAGTCAGTCTGCAAGCAAAAAAAATCCAGTCCCAGTGCTTCTCACATCAATTGTTTTTACATACACAAACACGCATTATTGTCGATTGTAGATACCTTATATTGTTTTCCCGCATGAACTGAAAGAACTCCGCGTGGCTTAAAATTAGTTTTAAGGGAACAATCCATTGGACTTCCATTTTCAACACTGTCAGTCTCTTTCTAACCCTTCGACGCACAATTTTTCGCTGTTCTTGACTGTTGACAACCATATCTAGACAGTCTGACAAGAAATCGATAACGTATTTTGTGTCCGCGTTGTCAATTTTTCCTTTGCAAATTAGGAATCGCTCAGCGGAATAAGATGAACTAGAGGACGGTTTATGAATGGCAATGTTCTTAAAACACTTGTACATTAAAAAGAGCAAGCCATTCGTGAAGAGTGTAAATGTATCAAAGATTTTGCACACAAATGTTCCACCTATAAATTGCAAATATGCAAAATTCAATATCAATCCACCTTTTTTCCTTTTGAGTGTGATATTATCAAAATAAATCCACATTTTTATTACCTTCACGAATCAAGCGTAACGCCAAAAGACACTGACAGTAAAAGTACTTCTGAAAACGGATTTCCCGACAGCTTTCATAGACATAAGACACTTCCTCCTGAAGACAGATTAAACATATTGCAAGTGATTTTCAAAAAATCATTTATGCTGCCCTGAAACTAAGAATATGAATACTTACGTTGTCAGCAATAAACGTGTGCAGTCCTTTTCCATTGGTTCGCGAACAAACAAACTGGAGGAAACCGTCCATTTTCGCAACATCCAAAATGTTTTGATACTCTAATAGTAAAAAGGTACAATATAACTTACATCAGTTTTATCTGTAATATTGGTCTAGAATTAACTTCAATTCATCGTAGTGTTATTTTTAAGGGATTAAAAAAGTACCGTCCGAAGAATTATAAGCCTCAATGTTTTCGGACGGCGACAACTCTGAGTACAATGTTTTGGCTCGTGCTTTTGACGCTTCGGTAAACAGGTCTCCTGCAGAAATCCCAAGAAGACATCATTTTTATGAGAAAAATATTACAAAAAGCAACAATTAGCTCTAGCCAATACAATAATTATTCTGAACGCACCTGTTTTCCGTTTCACTACAGCTTCCGTTGAAAATGGCCCTAATGTTCTGATTGTGAAAAATTTTGTGGAAAAACTCTTTTCTAGTTGACTAGTTTTTTGCAGAATGTACCTAATTAAAGTATATAATTTCAGAAGTAAATAATTGATTATTTGGGATTGAAATTTTCAAAATTAAATTTTGATTTCTTTTTCAAAGTTCTTACTCGCAAAATCCCCTAGAATTTTGCCACATCTCTCCTACAAAGTAAATTTTATCGTTTTGAGTTGAAACTTCATCAGTGGTAAGCTCTCTGGGTGATGTGAGATCATAATTTAAAACAGCATCAATGTTTGCCATTTTTACAAAATTTTCTTTATATACTACCGGCTTCAATACTGGATTATTATGCATGGCGTGTTTGGAAATCCAAAGATGAAACTGAGACGCTCCAATCGTTGCAATCGTTAACTATGAATATGAAAGAGCATGAAAAACACAAGCTAATAGAAAGACATCAAATTTTTACATAGCTCGACATACATAAATTCAATTATTGTCTATACTGTTTTTTTCAACATCATACCTTACTGCCCAAGATGGCCGTACAAACATCACTCAGAATAAATCTCATATCAATCTCTACCGAGAAATTACGTTTAGCTGGACATAAGTTATCTCTTACAACATCCAGGTTAATGCTAGACTGATCGATGGCAGAGGAAGGTGAAGTCAACCACCTTAAAGTTTCACCGCATGATGATTGCTAAAGCATATAACCACAAAGGGGTTTCAAATATTATGTTATTCACAGCTACTTACAAACTATAAAATTTTCCACCATATGAGAGGGCCATTATTGTATTAATACCTCCGTGATTGATGCCAAGTCGTCGGCGCCTTTAAATATTTCAGGGTTTTCAGTAGGACTCTCGATTAATGAGATACACTTGCCACTATTCAAGCTGTCCAAATTTTCAACAATTTTAATCCTCTTTGAAGGATTTGGTGCTACACCTGTATCGGAAGTTTCACTCTTCGGCCGTTTTAAAACAGACTTTTTGGGCAGACACTGGATGACTGCGTTGCTAAACTTGTTGCCTACATCCTGTAAAGCGTGTTGATCAGCTCCGTTATTACTGTCCTTTTCTACGTATTCCTTTTCCTCACCATTTACTCTGCTTTCCATTTTATCTTCTACAGTCATTTCATCACCGTCCTTCCCTGGCTTTATTGTCGTTGAGTGACCGTTGGTACAGGAAGTTTGACTATGGTCAAAATGCTCATCATTGTGACCAAGTTCTTCTCCTTTAGTTGGCAAAATCACGTCATTGCCACCTTCCAGAACGCCATGGTCCACCAGACTAACGATATTTGGATCGGAAATTGATGTTAAGCTTGTATCAAGTACGCCAACGTTATCCATGACCAATTTATTGGGTTAGTTTCCGTAACTGGTAACAGGTGGTGGTGGTATGATGATGGCACCAACCAGACACACAAGACCTGTTTATCAATCATAATAAATGACAAACAACAATTACCTATTCAATATATTTTACTATGAAATCAAGCCCTCATAACAAAGTCACTGCTGTGCAAACGCACTGTCAGTTATACATTGCCACAGCCTCTCACCCGTGTGCCACCAGCACACCCTCAACTACACACACTCAACCAACACCTTTGAAACTTTGTCCCATGGCTCGATCATCAATAAACTGACTAACCGAACCGAATAATTTAATACTATAATCTAGCTAGTGTTGAATTACATAACTATAAGACAATGAACAAAGATTTTAAAAAACAATATTTATTCCATACCCGTACTCTCAGTTGTGCCTGCAGCAGCCAAACAACAGCCTTTGAGCAACTAGTAACGATAAACCGGACATTGAATTTCAAAATATTATGCAGTCTGCGAATTCAGACCGGTTCAACTTATATTGCAGTGTGAAGAATAACGACAAGTAGATGCAACTTAAAAAATCCTTTTCAAAATGACCAAAATCAAACATTCCGACAAGCTCGTCTTCTACGGTAGTAGTAGTAGTATCATTTCACTTTTGTTTCTCTTAATACTGTACACAAAAATTTACAGAATTTTGTCTGAATTATGCATAACACTTGTTCATATTTTCATTGATGATGGTTGCAATAAATTTGCAATGCACAATATGATTAAAACAAGCTTGATGATGATGACACTGATCCTCAAATTTGAGCTAAGTTCAGCACAAAAATGTTTGTTTTTATTCTTTTTTTAAACATTGAATGAGATTACATACATGTTTTTAGGGTGAAGCAAGAGCTGAATTTGAATGTTTTAGTTTAGAGATGGGAGAAAAAGCAACATGTACTCACTCAGGTGGATTTAGCAAATGCATCGGCTGAAGTGAAAAGTGAATACGTGTGAGCGAGCAGTACATGTGTGTGATGTTGATGTTACTCACACTCACAAAACAGAGCATAATATAGCAGGGTGGTTTCATCAGTTTTTGTGAATAATATTATTATTGTGACTGGGAGTTCCAAGTACCCCGAATCAGTCAAATTCTATTGCAAATAGCCCAATTTTTTCGGCTCCAAGTAGACCAAATCTGTTTGGTTGCAGTTGCTAGCATAAAGCATAATGCCTAATGTCTAGTATTTACCTAGTTCTAATTGTAAACATTTAAGTTGACTTCTGTAATATGAGAAGGGAACTGCTGTGTATGTAGGTATATTATGCACATTAAGGGTTCTTACAATTAATTAAGTAGACCACTTTGACCAAAGTAAGGAGAGATACTGCCAATATTGATAATCGATGGAATAAGTCGAATACCAGCTTACTGGGCAGATATGATATTATATTTCGTCTCCTAGAATCTGTTATTATTCCCAAAGTCAAATACATTCCATTCCTCTAGTATGTAGTTCAAATTTCTCAGCAGAAATCAGATTCATTAACCAGAATTTATGTGGGTGTAATCATGCGTTTGCAAAGTGAAATATGCATTAAAAATGTCTACTTTAGTAGTCCATGCGTATACACACACATGAAGAACACGACCATGAAGTTCATGATGAACAATTTAAAATTATCAAAAAGGTTAATTTGGCCACTCATTCTCGCTGCATTAACTAGCGTCCCAACCCAAACTGTCAAATTCTATGCATAGTCGGCATTTATAATCCTGAAATTCAACTAAACACGTAAATACCTACAGGCGACTTTTAGGTTCCTAGGTCTCACTTAAGTGTAAACAGTTTACTACGGATATATTTTATGTCCACTGATCCAAGAAGAAGAAGAAGAAGTGGAAAAAAAGCAAAGGAACAACCATTTTGATGCTATCTTATTATAGATACTTACCTACATAATATGATTACATGCATAATATTAGACGTTTATGCATATTATAAAAAAAATTTGGCGCTTTGACAGACTTTTTTTTGTTAGTAAATACGAAGCATATAAAAAATAATGTGTTGTAATGGCTCATACGTTTATATTTTGGAATGAAAGATTTTATTTTTAAAACAGAAACAAGATTACATATTATTTAATAATAAAAAGCATAAAATAAAAATGTAAAAATACAGAAAAGACAGAGCTTGTGCTTGTTTGTAGGGAAGGTATGTTTACCCTTGCATAACGTGTAACTAAAGGTTAGGACTAGATTGGAATAAGTGTTTGTTTCAAATCATTCGCATATCAGGAAAGCCTGGACAGGGATAGTGTACAAGTTCAGTTGAAAATGGGAGGAGCCAAGAAACTTTGTTGAAGTGCTGTGTCAAAACAGTTCATTCAGGTACAACAGGATAAAGGAGCTGTAGTAGCAGCTATTTAGAACAAAGGCTTTAAACAGTAAAAAGTGCAGAGACTTTTACACAGACTTATGGAGCGCCGTATGCTGAAGATGGTTCATAGCCAGGTGGACCATAGGAAGAATCGCTTCCAGAGCTTTCCTGGCCTTTGTACCGGATAAAGTATACCTATAAATTGTCAATTTAAAATTTTAGTGATGCAAGTCACTGTTTTCTTTAGAAAAACTCTCAAGGTATGTCCTTCTTAGATTAAGACTCGAAAAAACTACTTACCTCCGGCTTGCTCGGCCTTGTTGGAGCAGGGCCTCTAATCTTGACATCTGAAGAACTTTCTGACTTTTTAACAAGAACGTATACCTAAATACACACAAATTGTTACCAAAGTTTTTTGTTGAGGTTGTTCCGGTAAAATGACCTGAAAATAAAAACAAAATTCACCTCAGCATTCACCACGACAGTTGGGCTATGCTAATAATACCACCAACAAATTTTCAAATATTATAATATTTTTTAAAAGTGTAACCTCCGTATTTTGTTGAGAGGATGATGATGGCGCTTTCACAAAGATAATGTTTACATGCTACATTGTAAAAATAAGAAAATATGCATAAATATGTTTTAATTGAAGCATTGCATTGTGCTATTGTGCATCAGAAAAGAATTTATTTTACGCAATTTACTAACCTTATCTGGATTTGATGGTACTCGTATAATTCTGGATTGGGAGTCTACCGGTTCGCTAAAAAGTTGTAATTATTAGTTATTAGTAAAAAATGATTTCATTTCGAAGTAATGTGCAAGCAAACCAGTATTATTCAGTCCTTACTTTTCTCCCACATGAATATAAACATGGCGATGCACTTGTCCGCCGTCAGCAGCGCCTTGTCCGTTATCATATCCGCCTGTAATGCCACTAAGAACTGGGGCTCCAAAATCTTGGGACGGTAGCCCATAGCTGGTACTTCCAGCAAACACTGAAGCAGTGGACATGGCCACAATGACAAAGAACTATGAAGTTTTGAAACATGTACAAATTTTTAATTTATTCAATTTCCTGCTAACACACGGTGTTTACTTTTGAAATATTTGATTTAAAAAATCTTACCAAAAACATGTTCATGTTTTCCTTTCTTAATGTGCTTTTAAAATGATTTGTTTGAATTCAAGTGAGGAACTAACGATTGATTTTGTGTAGGCACGCTGCTTTTATACAGAAACGAAGAAAATATGATTACCGTCATGCATGCACTTGCGCTTGTTGTAGTATTTCAAAAGATGATCAGGAAGAAGGATACTTTTATTCATGCAACGAAATGGGTTGATGAGAGCCTCGAGACAGGTTATGCCACAAGGATCGCCTTATTACATTCTGAGGCAGTAATATTATTAATAGTAATATATAAGCTTGTACTTTTTTGTAATCTTTCTAACTAGGTATATTATCTTGTTTCTTTCTTATTAAAATGGCCAAACGTCGAAGAAGAAGCGGCAACAAGACTTTGGAAAAGTTTTCAAAACACATAATATACTACATGATGCGTGATGTCCAAATAAGCCTCATCTTCCTGTGTTTGTGAGGTAGTAATTTCATGTAATTCAAAACTACCAAGTGCATCTTATTTTCTTCATTTTTTTAGTCAGTAATCATGATATATTTAATGGATTATGATGAGAAAAGATGATATAACTAATTTCTAGGGTGCGATTGCATAACCAAGATAAGAGAGAAACGTGGTAACTTGGCTTGCGAAGGGAGATGAGCAAATGTGATTATTATTATCATTATTATTATTACTTAGTAAAGCCAACTTTGCCAACTTTGAGATTAGAAACGAAAAGTATAATAAAGTTTCGTATTTTGTCCCAAACTAATGTTCAATTGCAGTACATTAAATTACAAGGGGTCAATCGGTAAATTTATTTTATTTTTTTGCATCTTTCGTCGCCATTTTGGCAAAACAGAAAATGAAGATACCACTTCAGTGTCGCCACCACCACCACCACACAATGAGATCAAAATGCAAAGGAAAAATGCAACTGAATGCTCGCACCCATTTTTCTTTTGTGCGTATTTACTAGTCACTTAGTACTACATATAAAGTAGCTGACAGATTACAAGTTAAAAGAGCTCATCATTATAATATGGGAATTTGTAGTGACCATTTTTTTGTATTAAAAAATGCATGTTTACAAATGTAAGTAGGTACAGAACAAAATGGAATATTAAAGAAAACAGATATTATACTGTATAAATTGCAGCAATAATCAAAAAAGCCAATGGATAACATTATTATCAATTTACAGTGTAAGTTTTTATTTTACAGTTAAATAACAACTAGTGATTTTTTTCAATTATGATTAGAGACTTCAACATATCATTTTGCATTTTTAGCAATATGTGTGGAAAGGAAGGTAGTGAGCTACTATGAAAAATGAAGATTCACCTTTTTATAATGAATGATGCACTCCTCAGAGGAGTCTCCTCTTCATCATTATGCGAATCATGCACATATACAGTTAAGACAATAATTACATTATGACAATAGAATAAATGGGCATTGCATTTTTTTAATCAAGCCATATTACGAAATTTTGGATTTTTTTTTCTTTTCTTTTTTGTTTGTATTTTTGTATTCATGTATAAATGAGCATGAACTCTTATCATTCCATTTTTAATAATTTTTGCTGCTGCGAACAACATGTGCGTGGCATTCGGTTATGTCGATGCTTTTAGATAAAAAAAAGTATTTGAAAAATTCAAGACTACAACTAATGGACATTAAAAAGTGCATTTTGATTATGATCACATTCTTTATACTTGATTCGATTAACCCATAATATTTTTGTAATGATATGAATGCATATGCTATTTATCTAAAAGGCATCGATAGTCAAACACAAATTTGGCACTTTGTGCTAATAAAAGCCAAAAAGCTGAGCAATAAATTATTTATAAAAATTTCTTGGCAAACCACTTGGGATAATAATACAAGTGCACACTTTATCGCTGACTTCACAATAACAAACACAATAAACCAAATGAAGAAGCCCCGTGTAGCAAGAAGTGATGTGATTGTTGGCACATTTTTTTTACTGCTTTAACATTTTTTGCCTTTCGTTTGCACCGTATATATCATCGCATTGTATTAGTACAGTTTTAATTTTTCATTCACCATGAAATCCTATTTGATTACAATTTTTACTTTGCGAATTACTTTTATTTGAAACTATGATACTGCATCAAGTGCAAGCATTGACATTTGATGATAGTGTCATCATAAATACATTGTTTAAAAGCAAATATAGTAAAAACTTTTTGCTAAAAAATATACAATTCTATAGTGCCGACAATGGCCAGATATGTCTTTCGTCAGGCAAAGCCAACAGCCATCCTCCTCGAACTTTTGATTGAATATTATGCAGTTGAATTGTAAAAATGTGACTACCGCAGCATTCCGTAATAACGTCATATACTATTATGGCTCATTCAATTTCACAGTTGCAGTTGATTGAAATATATTACGTACTTATTCCGTTGACGTTCACATAAATGGAGATACGGTGGTGGTGGCCCTATAAATCATCTTGTTTATTATTTTCAGCAATACAAAAGACAAATATTTTTGTTAATGTTATTTGATTGTAGTAGTTTGATACTACTACGCTATACATTTTCCCTCAAATTAGGTAAATATGCCTTTGTAGCATTTTTGTGCAAGGTGCGACAATTACACATTATGATGGGAGCGGTTACATTATATGTGTCCCTTTTACTTCCACATTTTTATAAATATGTTGTTTTTGCCTCGAATTTTAGGGGAAGGAAGATGGTAGCGTGTTTTGTTCATCTATGTATCGAATTGTAATTATTGTTGTACACAGTTTTACAAATTAGCAGGTAAAGAATCGAAAACAATAATGTCCCTAATTTGAAGCTTCACAAAAATGTGGAATTGTGTTTGCGCGCTGACACGTGCGTGCAAAAACTTTTGTTTGTTTACCAAGTAATGTGCGTACTGATTTTTATAGATTGTGATGAGAAATACCTATGCAATGACACGTTGATAAACAGCACGCATCATTCTTGTGTTAGGTACTGATAATGGTAGTAACGCAGCTCACACGCGATAAACTATTTACATACCAATTTTATTCTATTATTCTCTGATTGAAAACGAATAAAAATAATAATATGTAATTTGTGACAATACACAAAAAATGCATAAATTATGCAAAAAATTTTATCGTATGCACTATCAGGTTTGTAAAGAGTTTCAGGTAAATCACAGCATTTTGAGTTTGACACGTGCATGTGCGTAGGGGTAAAAAGGAGTCGGACAAAGAGTTTTAAGGTGTGCAAAAATAGTTTGCATAATGTAGTAGTAGTAAAAGAGGTGAAAGAGCACGTTGATTAAGTTTTATATTAAAACACCTCTCGGCATATAGTGTGCTAAGCTAAAAACCTTTAATTAATAATGTAAACAAAATTCTCCCTGTAGCTAATAAAGACCTACCTTGTGTCTTGTTATTGCTACTACTAGTATTGCACATTGATTTCACTCCTCAAAAACACTCTTTTCCGTAACTACTTTCGAAATTATTTTATGACAGGTGCAAATGTTTTGTTACATGATATTAATGTTTTGTGGGGTTAGTCCGGTCAAAATGAATAGAGCAATAGAGCACCGTTATACGATCAAATTACAAAAAATTGATTTAGCGTCATCATAACACTGTCGGCTCAGTTGTCCCCATATTTTACATCAAAATAAATTGATAGAAGCTGACATAGACACATACCATTTATTCCTAAACTGTCAACAAGTCAAACAATTAATATAGATATTAAGAAAACAACTTTGCCGTAAAGTGTCTGTTGTAAAGGCTCACGCATCAATTACAAAAGTAACAAAAATGTTTTTTAATGAATTTGCAAAGAATTGAAATGTCGCTATATGATTTATGATTGAAGTACTAGTACTATAAACCGAAAAACTGGATTTCCTTCAAAAAATGTACAAAATTTCTTCTTTTTAAGCAAATAATATTCCTCCTTCAAGTAAACAAACCTTAATAAATCTTTTATTGAATGAACATTATGATTTTTAGATCTATATTATAGCACTATTGTCATTTGCTCATTTAAATAGTCCATTAGCAATGACATTGTCAAAAAACTTTGCTTTCTGTTACTTTTTATTATTGCATCATCTTTATATGCACTCTACTCTTTTTTCCAATCTATAATGGGCAATTAATATCCTTTACTTCAACTAGAAACGTTATATAGGTAGATCAACCTTTTCTGCAACTTTTTGCTCAATAGATCATATAACATCATTTCTAAGCTTCGAGTGAAGAATAATCACGTACAGACGAGTAATTAATTCAAACAATAATAATAATAACAAATGTCCTTTGCTCGGGAATGACCTTTTACTCTTAATCGAAACGTGGACACCGAAAGGACAATTCAATGATGCATTTCATAACAATGATGATGACAATGATAATATTGAAGATGATACTTTTATACCTTGGTAAGTTAGGTAGTAGATATGCATATTATATGATGAATGTATTCACGACAACAATGTTAGGGATGGTTGATACGAAATACGATTATGTACGGAAAGAGTTGGGAGCAATAATAAAATTATTATAGAGCAT